>VYZP01056525.1:0-13813 GCA_013400635.1 Hypocryptadius cinnamomeus
CAACCCCATCCCCACACTGTCTTCATCCCAACCCCATGTCCTTTCCTGTTCCCATCTTCATCCTCTCCCTGTTCCCATCCCTATCCCATCCCAATCCCATCCCCACACTATCTTCATCCCAATCCCCTGCCTCTCCCCATTCCTCTCTCCATCCTATCCCTGTTCCCATCCCTATCCCATCCCCTTCCCCATTCCCATCTCGTCTCCATGCCATTCCCATCACCACCTCATCCCACCCTTATCCCATCTCCATCCCACCCCATCCCCATCCCAGCACACGGTGCAGCAGCTGGGTGAATCCCATTTCCAGGCTGAACCACCGAGGCCACAGGTCCCATCCTGACCTACTTTCCCAAGCAAATCCCTCTCTGTCAGCGTTCCAGAGCCGGCTCCTGCCTGGGAGCCCCGTGTGGGGCCGTGACTCCCGGGGAGCTTCCTGACAATGCTCACAATAGCACAATTATGGGAGAGCTAATAAATGTGTCAGTCCTGCAGGCAGGAATTCCCTGGGAGCAGGGAGCTGTGCTGCTGCGGCCAGGGGCACTCCCCGTGCATGGAATTAACTGGGAAATGCCCTTCCCAGCCCTGGGTTTGTGCATTATTGATGAACCTCTCAGGGCAGCCATGACTTATGGGCTCTCCTGCCTTGCTTTTCCCTTGGATTGGTGGGATCCATGGCTGCCTATGGCACGATGGAGGAGAGATGCCTTTTCCATGATGGAATGCCAAGGAACAGCCGAGTATCCCACCTGCAGGGTGGGCTGGGGGCTGCAGGCCCCTGCCTGCATCACTGGTGGGCCTGGGGCAGGTGTGGGGACAGGGACAGGGGTGGCTTCCCATTGAAACCCCCATCCCCAAGGTCCTCTGCTCCCACACAGCCCCGGCAGCTGAGGGATCTGCGTTCCCCAAAGGAATTTCTTAATTAGGAGAATTGACAGCCACGCTGGCTCCTCACCCACTCAGCCCCGTGCTTCAAAGCTCTGCCCACCCCCTGCCACAGCACTGAGGGGACACCGTGGTGGCACCAGCACCGTGCTAAGGAGGGGACAGGGACCCTGTCCCCAGCCCCAGGGTGGGGCTGAGCTGGGAGAAGAGGCTGGAGCTGCTCCTGCCCCTGGGATTCGTTGAGGTTGGTGCTGAGGGGATTGAGAACTTTGGTTGGGGTTTGGGATCCTCCTGAGAGGGGAAGGTGCTGTCACCTTCCACCTCACGCCCAGGGTGGATGTTCCTGCTCGGTGGCCTCGTGACCCACCCTCCCTGGCACGTCTGGGCGGGTTTGGTTTGATCCCAGGGCTGCCCATGAGGTCGGGCTGGACATGACGGCCATATCTGTGTCATATGTGTGTCATATCCGTGCCATATGTGTGTCATATCCGTGCCATTTCTGTGCCATATCTGTGCCATCTCTGTGCCATATCTGTGTCATATCTGTGCCATATCCATGCCATATCTGTGCCATATCCGTGTCATTTCCGTGCCATATCCGTGCCATTTCCGTGCCATATCTGTGCCATATCTGTGCCATATGTGTGCCATATCTGTGCCATTTCTGTGCCATTTCTGTGCCATTTCCGTGCCATATCCGTGCCATTTCTGTGCCATATCCCTGTCATTTCTGTGCCATATCTGTGCCATATCCGTGCCATTTCTGTGCCCTATCTGTACCATTTCTGTGCCATATCTGTCCCATAGCCACCACACCTGTTCCACAGCCACCACACTGTGCCACAGCCATCCTAACCATGCCATTGCCACCCTAACCATGCCATAGCCACCCTACCTGTGCCATAGCCACCACACCTGTGCCACAGCCACCACACTGTGCCACAGCCATCCTAACCATGCCATAGCCACCCTAACCACGCCATAGCTACCCTTCCTGTGCCATAGCCACCACACCTGTGCCATAGCCATCCTAACCATGCCATAGCCACCCTAACCACGCCATAGCTACCCTTCCTGTGCCATAGCCACCCTTCCTGTGCCATAGCCATCCTAACCATGCCATCGCCACCCTTCCTGTGCCATCACCACCACACCTGTGCCACAGCTGCCGTGCCCACCCCCCGAAGCAGCAGCACGTAGGCACAGGCGCGTTCCCACAGCGAGGAATTGATCCCCGCTGTTCCGTTTATGAGGTGGCGTAATCCCACGGAATCGTCTCCATAATATCCCGAGCTAAATCATTTATTCTTGCCAAAAATCCAATAAAGAGCTCAGGCCTCCTCCATAGGCAGATAAAGCCCAGATTAACGGGGCTGCCGAGATCAAAAAAAGAGAAAAAAAGAAAGAAACAAGGAGGAAACTCTGGGAAAATGAGCTTGGGATGGAGAGGAGACTCCTGCCACCTTCTCCTTTCCCAAGGCTGCTGCAGCTCAGGGTTTTATTACAAAAAGCCACCTAAGTATTACAGACTAATCCCTAAATCCCAGCCTAGTAAAATATGGAATGGATTTTGTAAATTGTGCCCTTTACAAAGCTGATTGAACTTTTTTTTTTCCCTTTTCTTCTCCTTCCCCCTCCTCTCCCAGGGGATCTTTTTTCTTCTTGGGGACCATGATGGCTTTTGGTGTCCATGCCCTAGTTCAGCCTGAGCCATCTGGTCCCAGTTTGGGGCTGCTGGATGGTGGGAGCAATGTGGCAGTGAGCCTGGATTATGGTGGGGATGATCCATTGGGATGGGGTGGGATGGACATGGAGATGAGGATGGGATGGGATGGGATGGGATAGGGATAGGGAAAGAGGTGTGATAAGGGATGGGGAAAGGAAATGGGAAGGGAAAGGAGTTGGGAATGGAGGTAAGGATGGGAAAAGGAAAAGGGATGGGGATTTGGAGTGTGCCAATGGTCCTGTGGCTGGACCTACTCATCACCTGTGCTGTGACTTGCTCTGTTCCCACTCCATCCCCTCCATCCCCCACTGGCATCCAGCTGCACTTAGGCAGGAATGCGGCTGGCAACACCAAGCCCTGTGGAAAAGCCCCTCCTCTTCCCCTTGGTCTGATTTTCGGGCTTTCTGCCTTCCCTGGAGTCCCCTGAGGTGATGTGGGGCTGGTGGGGGACACAGAGGTCCCCGTGGGGGTTGGTGTCCCCTGGGAGCTGCCTGGTCCTGGTTGGAACAAGGGCACCACGTTCCCGGGCTGGAGCCAGGAGCCGGGGGAGCTGCTGGGGTCACGCAGGGACCGTGCTGTCCTTGGCTCCTCCCCGGAGCCTTGGCTGCCTGTGCAGGCAATAAATCCGGGTGTCAGCCGTGAGGGTCAGTCTGTCACCTCTGCGTGGCTGTGACTGCAGAGTGTCACCAGCCCACACAGCGCCTGGCCAAGCGCCCTCAGGCTCCTCAGGGTGCTGGGATGGTCCTTGAGGCTGTGGGACCTGGATTCCCTCTGGAATGAGCCCAGCACCACAGACCCTGTTTGTGCACGGGATGGGGATAAATTTGGGCGCTGCTTTCCTTCCTCCAGCATTATTTCCTGGTTTGGTTTTGTTTTTTTGTTTTTCTGTTGTTTTTTTTTGTTGTGGTTTTCTTTGGTTTTTTTTTTAATATTAAAGCAAGATGTTGCTGGAAAAATGTTCTCCCTTCGCTGTTTTTCCATCAAATTATTTTGCAGAGGAACATCTGGCAGCAGCTCACGAATGGGCTGCTCCCTCCTGTCGTGGCGGCGGTGCCGGTTCCCCGCAGCGGCCGGGGCAGCTGGCAAATGCCACCTGCCACCACGGTGCCCATCATCCCGTGCCACCGGCTGACACAGGGGGCAGCAGGCACGGGGAGCCATCAGCATCGTGTCCCTCGTAGCAAACGGGGAGCTGGGGAGAGGAGAAACATCTGCCACGTCTTTGCTTTGACTCCGTTCCACCCCGAGCTGCTGTTTGCTCTGGAGTGAGGGTAACGGAGACCTGGGATCGGATCCCAGCTCTGAGCCCAGCTCAGCCCACGGCAGCTGGAGCCAAGGCCGGATCCCTGCGTGGGTTGGGAGCCTGAACAGGATTTGGGAGCGTTTGGGGGGTGATTGTGCATTGAATGCACCCCCAGGCGAGCCTGGGCTGAGCTGTCACTGCTCCTTGCTGAGGGGCAGCCTCAGATTTCCCCCAAACCAAACGGCACAGCCGGGAGCCATCCATCCCTTCCTTCCCCGCCACAACCCATCCCGGCGATGCAACACCGGAATTGCTGCTCGGAGCCCGTGCTGGAGGATGTTAGGTGGTAACCATGGCAACGGCCAGGTTTCTCTTTCCTTGCCCTTGCCAATCACCTTGAGATGCCACCGCGTCCTGGCCACCAACGGGGCACCTCGTGTCCCCCCACGCAGAGTCCCCGAGCTGTCCTGGTGCATGTGGCAGTGCTGGGGATCCCCACCGTGGTCCAAGGACAGGATCCAGGCATCCAGCACCACCCAGGGACCCCCTCGCTGTGGGGCTGGAAGGAGGAGGGTCCCCAGCCCGTCCCGCCGCCGTGTCCCCGCGCTGGCAGCGTCCCCTCCCCGCAGCCCCAGCGGAAGGAGCCCGGCGAGGCGCTCCAAGCAACATCTGCAAGTGCTTATCCCCGCAGCCGGCCTGGCCCTTCCCGAAATAGCTCTCCGGGATGGCTGCCCATGCCAGCACTGATGTAATTCGCTTTTATTTCCCTCCCGTCTGCTCGTTCCCCGCCGAGCCGCGGTTCCTGTCAGGCACGCTCCGCGCCGGGGGCTCTGCTGCCGGGGCACTCCCGGTGATGCTCCCGGAGCCACGGAGGGGCTGGCGGGGTGCCGGTGCTCCGGTGGATGTGATGCCGTGGGAGGCTCCTCATTTCCCTCACCAGAGCTGGGACGAGCCTTATTCCTCCAGTGTGGGGTGAAATTAGGGAAATCGGGGTGTCAGCGGGGGTTGGTGCAAGCGGGGCGGGGTTGGGGGACAGCAGGCCCCAAGGAGAATCCTGATGTTCCCACAGCTCCAGCTGTGCCTGCACCGCTCCGGGAGCCCTGCAGAGGGGTGATTCCCTGGTTCTTCACTCTGGGACTGCAGGGTTCACCCGCGGGGTGTCACTGGGATGGGCAGCACCCCAGGGCTGGAGATGCCTTTGCTCCACAGCTCCCGGCCCCTCTCCATGCGCGGGGGTTTAGCTTGGCCACTTCCATGCAAGCAGAGACAGCCGGGCGCTGCTCCAGTGTGGAGCCGGCCAGCTGGCAGCCTCCCCTCGCCTGGCTCCGGCACTCCCTGGCTCCGGCTCCGGCACAGACCTCGGGAGCAACGTGTCCGTGCAGCTCCCGCCGGCGCAGCTCCATCCATCCCTCCCGTCCATCCCTCCCCGCCACCACCGTGGGGTCCCAGCCTGGGCTCCGGCCTCTGCCTCACGGAGGAACGGGAATCCCGGGCAAAAACCCGTGGAGAAAACACCGTGTCCCCACCGTGTCCCCACCGTGCCCTCGGGGGATGGGCGGCGTCCTCGTCCCCTGGGCTCGCACGGCCCGTGCCCGCTGCCACCGCGCCGCTCTGAGACCGCGTCCCCCCGTCCTCCCCCGCTGCAGGAACACATGGAACCACGTCCTCAAATAATTGCTTCATTACGGGCTAATTACTGCAATTAGCTGAGCAGAGCTCTCGCAGGGCGAGGCACGTCCCTCCAGCCCCCAGCCCGTGGAGGTGGCACGGATGGACCTGTGGGTGCTCCACCGGGATCAGGGGGGTCCAGCTTGGCACCCTCAGGGTGCTCAGTCCCCTGGGCACTCTGGCAGCAGCCCAGGGCTGGCTGTGTGGGTCCGTGGCCATCCAGAGCTGCCTTGGCCACCCCCAGCATGGGCAGTTTGCCACGGGATGGGCACGTGCCGACGTCCTGTGGCAATCCAGGGTGCTGGTCCCTGGCTGCACGTGAGGTTGGTGACATCCAGCACCAAGGATTGCTGTTCCCTCGTGGCCTGATGGCTTTTGCCATCTGCCTGGCTCCTGGTGCTGGTGCAGGAGCCCATGGTGGCTCTGTGGCTCTGCTGAGCAGGAGCAAGGTCAGGCTCACCTTTAATCCCTCCCCAGAGATGGGGAGCAGAGGCAGCTCCAGTTCTGGGCGCTCCAGAGGTCTTGGGGTGGTTCTTGCACCACTCAGCGCTGCCACCACTCAGAGCCACTGCAGGACATGGGATGCAGGGGGCACAGAGCCGATTGTCCCCATCTGTCCCCCAAAACGGGGAAGCTGTGACAAGCAGGATGTACAGAGCCCCCATCCTCCACTGTGACCCTGGTGTTGTCACTGCTCTGGTGCCACTGTGAGAGCTGGGAGTGCCAGGACGGCCGTGTCCCGTGCCAGCAGTTGTGCTCAGGTCCGCTGTCATTGTCACGGCTGCGCTTATGAATAAATGAAGTGCGAGCAAAGCGTCTGCCTAATGGCACGGTGACAAATGTGTACCAAAACCGGAGGGAAAAGGGAACAATTTGAGGAATTCAATTATTTAACAGAAGCTTGTTATTGCCATTGCACTGGGGACCCTCCTCCAGCACGGCCCTGGCTCTGGCAGGGGCTGGCAGGGAGTGTCCTGGGGTGCTGTGGGGTGTAGGGGACCACAGCTCCCTGGGGTTGGGGACACACAGGATGGGGGTCTGCAGGGGCTGGTGACAGTGGAAGGGATTCATTGGCACCTCGGCAGATGCAGATGGACTCGAACTCTCTTGTGCTCAGCCTGATTCCTGAGGCTGGACATGGCCCAGGGTCTCATCCTGCTCGGTCAGGATCTCGTGGGTCCAGCCCTGGTGATGCCACACTCTAATGTCACATGAGATGGGGACTCACAGGGAGGGACTGGCACTTAAAATGGATTTAAATCAGTCTCACTGTCCCCAGTGCCCAGGGATGTGTGTCCCCATGGCCTGGCCACGGTCACGTGTGTGCGGCACAGAGGACAAGGGGCACCAGCTGCCTGTCCCTGCTGCCTCCAGCTGGGGGCTCGAAGGGTCCATTCCTCCCTTTTGAGGTCATGGAGACCTCGAGCTCCATCCTGCACCGCAGCCAGCGCTCCCTCTCCGGGGCTGTGGGGCTGTGCCACGTCCTTGTGCCAGGAGCCGAGGCCAGCACGGATCAGTGCCCAATTCCCTCCCCAGGCAGCCGGCGGTGACGGATCCTGGCAGGGGACAGGAGCGTGTGGATGTGGGCAGGCTCTGGCAGGGGCCGTGGGCTCAGGGGCAGCTCCCCGTGCCCGCCCCGCCGCTGCCTGGGGACAGCTCGCTCCGAGCTCCATATGCTGGAGGAGATGAGCTTTATCCACCCCCAGCCTCCTCTGGCTGCAGCCCAGGCTCCGGCTGGAGCAGGGATCCTGGGCTCTGGCACAGCATCCCTCCATCTCTCCTTTCCCTGCCGGCAGCTCCGCGGGGCGGGAGCAGACCCGGCTGAGCCCCGTGGGACACCGGCGTCCTCTGCCTGATCACTCAGCCACAAAATCCGACAGGAGCGTGGCCCGTGCCGAGCACCATCCACCGCCAAACCTGCCCGGCACCGTGCACCCACCCCGCGGTGACAGCCACCGCCCTTCCCGGCCCCCAGGGGACACCCACGGGAGCATTTGGGGCCCTTCTGCCAAAGGAGCTCCCGGCACCGCTGCCCCAGCGCTGCCGGCAGCCAGGATGCTCTCTGGAATTCTCAGCTCTTCCAGCAGCCGGGATGCTCTCTGGAATTCTCAGCCCTTCCAGAAGCTGGGATGCTCTCTGGAGCTCCCAGCCCTCCCAGCAGCCGGGATGCTCTCTGGAGCTCCCAGCCCTTCCAGAAGCCGGGATGCTCTCTGGAGCTCCCAGCCCTTCCAGAAGCCGGGATGCTCTCTGGAGCTCCCAGCCCTGNTCCAGAAGCCGGGATGCTCTCTGGAGCTCCCAGCCCTTCCAGAAGCCGGGATGCTCTCTGGAGCTCCCAGCCCTGCCGGCAGCCAGAAGGAAGCCGCTGTTTGCCAGGGAGGCAGAGCCTGGCAGGGCCGCGGGGCTGCAGCCGCTGCCAAGCCGGGGAGCTGTGCCGGGAACAAGCCCCGGCTCGTCCATCCGCGGCTTTGGGTGCCCACCCTGCCGAGCAGGAACACGAGGAGCAGCATTGGTGCGGGGCTGTGCGTGCCTGGGCACCCCCATGGATTAGGGAGGCCCCTCTGTCCCAGCCCTCCCTCCTCGGGGTCCCTGCGGAGCCGCAGCCAGCGGGTGGTGTTTGGAGAGGAGAAAAATTGCGGCATCCATGCCAGCGGGAGCAGGGGCGGTGATTTAGGGGACCGGTCACCGCCGGAGCTGATGATGAGCTGCGAATCGAGGGGAGAGAAATCAGGCTGTGACACAAAGTGGCATCTGCTCGCACACGGAGTCACCCGCCCCGGGGAGGGGATAAATCCCGGCCGGCAGGTTCCTGCTCTCCGGGGAGATGGATTTGGAAGGGAGGCAGAGGCTTGGGTGTGAGTTATTGGCTGAGGAGCACTGGTGCCAGCTGGCAGGGGACCCCAAGGATGATGGCACTCCACTCTGGGACATCAGGGATGACAGGACTCGGGTGTGGGACCCCAGGGATGACAGGATTCCGTCACAGGACCCAGGGGTGCTGCTTTCCAGTGTGGAACCCCAGAGGTTCCAGGTGTCCTGTGTGAGATCTTTGCACCACACCGTCCCTCCTCTTCCTCCCAGCCCTTCCAGCTTCTCTAACTCTCATTTCCAAACAGGCCAAGATGAGGGAGGAGGAGGAAAATGAGACTCCAGAGCCAGGGGTTTTGTTCCTGCACATCCCTTCCCTGCGTGCCAGATGGGCAGAAGGAAATGTTCCATAATTCTTTATCTGGAAGTGCTACAGTGGGGCAGAGTCACCTTCTCCCAGTAATTCCAGCTCCAGGGTGGGGGGCTGGAGAAGGGGGGTACCCCCAGTCTCAGGACCCCCACCTTCAGTGCTCTGCCTCAGTAATGGGGTCCCAACCAGGGCCCTCCTCCATCCCCTCTCTCCCAAGCCATCCCTGAGGCTCACCTCCCCGAGCCTGACAAACCATTCACAGGGAGATGATGTACGACTTGCTTGCTCATCTAAGTTTTCCTTTAAATGAGGTTTTTTTTTTGGAGCAGCCTCACAAATCGATCCCCTGTCACCCATGCTCTGCTCCTGCCGTGGGTAACGGCAGGGAAATGGATCCCTGGGTCCTGGGGAGGGGCGGGGGCTCCTCCAAGCTGTGTCCAGAGCCTCTCTGTGCACGTGTGCCGGGGCTTGTGGCACACGTGGCTGCACATCAGCATTTCGTGGTGTGCACCCCGGCTCGGGCTGTATATCTGGGTGTGCAGAGCTTTATGACAACTGAAATGGAAAAGACAATTGGATGTCAAAACCTATCCCAGGAACCCATTTATACCCACTGACTTTTATGGGATTCCCACTGATTGATTCGAGCACCATAAAACTTCCCCCAGCAGCTCCCAGCCCTCCCGGCCTCGCTCCTGTAGGGATGGGATCGACTCCTCTGCCTGTACCCGGCATTCCTGGGGGTGCAACTTCTTCCCAGCTCCTTGAGGAGCAATTCCAGATCAGGGATACAGCCACCTTGCCATCCATCCCTCTGCTGGAGCATCAGGCAGGATGGGGCTGGAGGCCTTGGCTGAATCCCGCACATTTTCCTTGGGAAAATCCCTCCTAAGCCTCAGTTTTCCATTCCCAGTCACTTTTTCTCCTCACAGAGGGGAACTTCACATTCTGCTGACAAGTGACAGCCCTCAGTGCCACCAAGGCAGGAGCTGGGATGCTCCACACTGTCCCCAGAGGGACAATCCACCACCCTGCACGGGTGCCATGTGTGCCATGGGCAGGTGGCGGCTCCAGGAAGCCAAAATTCCACTTGTGGACACAATTCATCACCCCCAAAGCCCAGCAAGGCTCTGGAATCCTCCAGAGAATGGGACAGTGGGCTGTGCTCAGCCAAATTCTAATCAGAATCTCCCAACCCCCCATTTTTCCCCTTTATTCCCCCAAATCCTAAGCAGACTGCAGAAATGGAGCATTTCTGGATAGAAAGGAATGGAATATTTCCAGTTGGAAGGGACCTACATGGATCACCTCCCCACAGTCCCCCAAACTGGCCAGAGCAAAGGATGTCCAGGGAACCTGTGCCAAGCAAGGCCTTCCCTGAGCTCCCAAAAATAAAATATTTCCATGTCAGAAAGCTTTAAAAAAAGGAAATGGGAACCATAATGGAAAAGATGAGGAGGAAGGAGAAGAAATTGGAATGTTAAATAGAGGAAAAGCAGTGAAAGGAAGGTTCTGGCGGGGGAAGGAGCGGGAAGGATGGGGGAGTGTCCCCAGGGAGGGCACGGCAGGGGGCTGGAGCAGGTCACCAGTGCCACCAGGAGCCACCGGCGGGCGCAGAGCTCGGCTCAGCCCGCCGGGCTCCAGCGGCTCCCGCGTGTCCCTGAGGAAGGTGACGGGGAGCCCTTCCCCGGCGCCCCCGGAGCCCTTGGCACGGGTGGGAGAGGCTCAGCCGCCCTCCAGCGCTCTCCTTCCCACGGCTGAGCGCGCTGACCTTTCCCGGCGCTCTCCCTGCTGCTGGAAGCGCCGGGAGCCGGGGGGGAGGCGGCAGCCCCGGCCCCTTCCCCCTCCCCAGCACCTCCTCGCATGGAAAGCTCCGGGTGTGCGCGGAGAGCTTGGACACAATCAGGACACGGGGACTGCAGCACAGGGACAGGCCGTGGGCGGCTGGCACAGCGTCCCCAGTGCGTGCCTGTGACAGCGCGGAGTGATGGTGGCAGGTGAGGGTGACAGGCAGGGTCAGTGCTCCCAGTCCCTGCAGGGGATGGGGACATGGCCAAGATGGGGACATCCCAAGATTTGGGCTGGGAGGGTTCGGTGCAGGCTCCTGCCACAATTCCAGACAGGTCAGGCAGTGCCCGGTGTGGGGTGCATTGCCAGGCACTGCCATTGTCACCCTGCTGCGTTTTGTGGCACCGTTGTGTCGCCGTTTTGTCACCGTTGCATTGCCATGACGTTGTCGTTGTGTTGTCATTGTGTCACTGTTGTGTCACCTTTGAAGTCCCATTGTGTCACTGTTGCACTGCTGTGTTGCCATTGTTGTGTCACCATTGTGTCACCATTGCACTGCCATTGTGTCACCACAGCATTATCGTGATGTTGTCATTGTGTCACCACTGCACTGCCATTGTGTCACCATTCTGTCACCATTGCATTGCCATGACATTGAGGTTGTGTCACCATTTCATTGCCATTGCATCACCGTTGTGTCACCTTTGAAGTCCCATTGTGTCACCGTTGCACTGCTGTGTTGCCATTGTTGTGTCACCATTGTGTCACCATTGCACTGCCATTGTGTCACCACAGCATTATCGTGATGTTGTCATTGTGTCACCACTGCACTGCCATTGTGTCACCATTCTGTCATAACTGCATTGCTATGACATTGAGGTTGTGTCACCATTTTGTTGCCTTTGTGTCACCGTTGTGTCAGCACTGCACTGCCGTTGTGTCACCATTGTGTCACGGTTGCATTGCCATGACATTGAGGCTGTGTCACCATTTCATTGTCATTGTGTCACTGTTGTGTCACCGTTGTGTCACCATTGCACTGCCATTGTGTCACTGTTATGCCACCACTGCACTGCCATTGTATCACCACAACATTACCGTGACGTTGTCGTTGTGTCACCACTGCGCTGCCATTGTGCCACCATTGTGTCACTGTTGCATTGCCATGACAGTGAGGTTGTGTCATCATTGCACTGCCATTGTGTCACTGTTGTGTCACCGTTGTGTCACCATTGCACTGCCATTGTGTCACTGTTGTGTCACCTTTGAAGTCCCATTGTGTCACTGTTGCACTGCTGTGTTGCCATTGTTGTGTCACTGTTGTGTCACTGTTGATTGCCATTGTGTCACCACAGCATTACTGTGACATTGTTGTTGTGTCACCACTGCACTGCCATTGTTGTGTCACCATTGTGTCACTGTTGCATTGCCATTGTGTCACCACAGCATTACCATGACGTTGTCATTGTGTCACCACCACACTGCCATTGTGTCACCATTGCATTGCCATGACATTGAGGCTGTGTCACCATTTCATTGCCATTGTGTCACCATTTCATTGCCATTGTGTCACCGTTGTGTCACCACTGCACTGCTACACCAACCCTGCGGCACCATCACCACAGGACCCTCCCACCCCTCTCCTGTCCCATTCCCGTCCCCTCTCCCACCCCTCTCCTGTCCCATTCCCGTCCCCTCTCCCACCCCACCACCCTTCCCACATCCCATCCTGCCCAGAGCACCCTGGTTTGTCCCAGTGTCCCCACCCCGAGGTCACCTCCTGCCGGCTGTTCCCTGACACACCAAACCCGTGCCCCAGCCCGGTGCCGAGCTCGGGGAGGCAGGGGCAGCCCGGAGCGGGGTGAGCTCCCGGTACAGCGTGTCCCGGTGTCCCGGGAAGGGCAGGCACTCACCGCCCCTGCTCCCGCCCCTTCCCACCCCTCGGATAAAAGCTCTGCTCCTGGAATGAAGGATTTTGGAACCCGCTGTGCCTGTGTGCATAGAAACTCATTTGTTTAATAGGCAGCAGTTTGGCTTTGTCATGTTCATTTAGTTTTTAATGACGCACAGTTGTGCCAATATTGATTTTAGCTTATAGGGACTCAAAAAATTTACTATCTGGAATTATCTGAAATGTAGCTGTTTCATCCAGAGGGCAGCAAGATGGATCTTTCCCAGCCTCCCTCCAAGCAAGGTGGTGGCATCAACCAGTTGGGAAGGGCTCTGTGTCATTGCTGTCCCCATCTCACCCATGGTATAGCTGGGCTGGACATCCAGGGAAACTGAGGCACCAGCGTGTTCCCCAAGTCCTGCCTGCGAGGTTGTGCTGGGGATTTGCTCCAGCTGTCGGCTCTGTCCCCCTGTATCCCACAGGGATGTTTGTGGAGGGAAGGAATGTGCTGGGAGAGCAGGGCCAGGGCTCAGACCTGCCCCTTCACCCCCCACCCAAACCTCGTCCTTCGCCAATGGTTCATGAGCCAACAGCTCTCGGGGTGACCAGAGACAGCAAATCCCACCCACAGCCCCTTGGAAGAAGAATTCCTCGGTGGGAGCCAGCCAGAATCCATTTCCTGAGCGTCTCCACACTCCCTGGGGTAACACAGGGTGATGTTCGGGGTGTGGGGACCCCAGGAACACCCGGAGCCCCGGGGGGAGCCGAGCCGAGCCGAGCCGAGCCGAGCTGGCTGGAGCAGCAAATGCAGCAAGATGGGTGGGCTGAGCATGGCGAGGGGCTGGGCAGGGACCCTCCCCTCCCCTCCTGCCCGGGTGCCCCCACAGCCCCATCCCAACCCAATTATGGGATAATTCACTTTGAGGTTTGGCTGCTGCTGATGGGATTGATTGAGGAGCTGGTAATTACATCTCCCTAAAAGGCCCCTGGGGCTTTGTGGGAACACAAGTGGGGAAGGGAAAGGCTGATTTTTATGGGGGGACAGGCTTGGGGAGCCCACCAGAGCCACGTGTCCCCCTGACCGTGTCCTCACTTGTGCCCACCCCCCTGCCAGGCAGGGATCTCTCGCTGCAGCTTGAGCTTGGTGTCATCCATTATGCAGGTCTGTAAATATATTATTTACTATTTCCCCGATTTTCACTCATTATTTATCACCTGCAGGCAGGGCTGGAGCCCCCAGCCAGGATCCTGTCCCACTATCAGGGGCAGGGCTCCCCTCTTCCCTCAGCAGCAGAGGAGGGAGCTGGGAAGCTGCAGGCTGGGGGCCCCAGGTACCCCCTGAGCACACCTGGAGGATTTTCATCTGCAGCTGGTGAAGTCTCCTCCCTGAGCACACCTGGAGAAGGTTCAGCTGCTCTGGGTTAGATCTCCTGCCTC
>VYZP01056526.1:0-26480 GCA_013400635.1 Hypocryptadius cinnamomeus
CGGCCTCCCGAGGCAGCAGCAGCCCCAGCCCCAGCCCCGCGCAGCCCCGCTGCTCCTCCTGCGGCCCCGGCCCACCCGGCGGCGAGGCGGCAGCGGCGGCCATGGAGGAGCCGGTCCGGGCGGCTCCGTCCCCGGAGGTAACGGCGGCGAGGAAGCAGCAGGGGGTGAAACGGCATCACCACAAGCACAACCTGAAGCATCGCTACGAGCTGCAGGAGACCTTGGGCAAAGGCACCTATGGCAAAGTCAAGCGGGCCATCGAGAGGTTCTCTGGCAGAGTGGTAAGGCAACAGAGCGGCTTCTCTCTGCCTCTTTCTCTTATATATACTCTTTTATATACAGGTATATATAAGATCATATTCCAACGCCGATTTCGGAGCAGAGCCGGCCGGGTGCATCCCCTCAGGAGCCCCGTCCTGGGTACGGGGCTGGCGGGCGGTACCGAGGCGGGGAACCGCTCAGCATCCCACCCGTGCCTGCGGTCCGCGGCTTTGTTCGGAGTGCCAACCCTGCAGAGAGACTTTCATCTGAGAGGAGTGGTAGAGGCACAATAATAGTGCATTGGTACATTTTGGAGGGACGTGTTATTATTGGAAAATTTAAGTGTCTTATTGGTTTTTTCTGGGGTTTTTTTTGGGGTTTTTTTTTTACATGCATGTCCACTATGAATAGTTTTTTGCCCAGTGGAAATTCACGGTTTGGACAAACCTGTCACATCCTCTGGCTAGCCAGCACCACTCACAAAGTACTGTCAGAAGGGAAAACGTTTGCTTCTCTGGTTAAAAATGCTGTGATTCGCTCATACTTTTGTGAGCTGAACTTTGCTGACACCTAAAAAAATTGCAGGCGCTGCAGCCCACCCCCTTGGTTTTTATGATCCATTTCACTGCTCAGGGGTGCCGGCTGGCTTGAGACTTCAAGCAGCCCGGGGATTGTCCAGCAATAACTCAGCTTCAGCATTTCCTCACTGGTTCAGCGCTCCAGCCGGGTGCAGAAATGCAACTGAAGCAATGTTCACTTAGTCAGAATTATTGTCATTTTTCCTTCCCAGAAATACGTAACTATCCACAGAGGGCAGGGGAATGAGAGGCAGGCATTGTTGTGTTAAAGAAATAGGGGGTTTTCTACAGAGGTCTTTGTCCTGAAGTGCACTATGTGAGTTTTCACTAGACTTCATCTAAAAGCGAGGCATTTCCCTGGTGATGTTACATTTACCTTTCCCTTTTAGTTGCTGGGGAGCTCAACATGCACCCAGAGGCAGAAGAATCTCTAAAACAGAAAATGAAATTTCAGATGCTATGACTTTAATAAGGAACACTTTGCAACTGAATATCTTTGTGTCGAGAGTGAAAATGAGAGTTCCAGCCAAGTTGTAGAGTCATATCTTATATGCTTTCAGTTTATTAGCTCATTTGGAGGCTGGCTAAAGAGAAACCAGAGATGGACATCTCTGCACATGCTCACTCTAAGTCCATGATTTTTAAAGTTTGCTGTCTTGGCTGTTTTACAACTTCAGGCTAACAAAAGCTTTGGGACTGTATTATATGCTAACTATTATTTTTAAAGTAGATTAGTTTTGAGTTGCGTTATAAAATGTAGTAAATAAGCAAATAAGTTGAAAACATCTCTTTTCAAGGAGTTGAGAAATTAACAAAAAAAGGGTGGCAGTAATGTACCATGAGATTTGGCTTTGGAAAGAGCTCTCACAGAGGAAAGGATGTAGAGTAGATAGATGTGTGTCTCATTTAACTTAACAACATGCTAGGTCTTTCCATATTTTGCTAACTGTCAAGCGCTTCACCTGCACAGTTAAAGGATACTTTGATGTTATGGTCTGAACTAAATTTATGTGGCTAATGCCATGTTGAAATGGAGGGAGTGAAAATCAGAATACCTATGCAATCTTAAATGCAATAAAAATGTAACATTTGCTGTATCAGCTGGTATGTAGAAGCTGAACAAGTCCTTACCAGGGTGTGAGTTTTTAACTGGAGTAATGCAAGCCTTGGCGTGTGGCACTTCGTAATTATTAACTAGTCTGCAGGCAAGCTCTGGTGTAACGTTTCTATTTGAACTGTAACATCTGCGAGTGTGTGTAAAATATCCACAGTTTGTCTGCTTGCAGAATAAAAGCTAGTCATCAGGAATCCAGCCAGATCTCGGTGAATGGAAAATCCTTCTTGTTTTCTGACAGTTCCCTTGTCTGGCTGTTACAGTGAACACTGATTCCTTTCCATGGGTGAGATAAGAGAACTGACGGGAGATGACTGGTCAGAGAGGGGCAGCTTTTCTTTGTCTTTTCCACCCCTCTTTCTCTTCCCTTTCCTCTTCTCAGTTCTTATTAGGGGCAGTGTTTGCGTTATCCATGATCAGGTTGGACCAGATGCTGCTATGTCCAGCAGGGGATGCACAGAGCAGGGGATGTGGCCCGCACTGTCTATTGCACCACATCCAATGCCAATCCTATTGCAACTGGCAGCAAGAGTCCTAAGGGTGCTCTTCTCCAGGCTGTTTGCTTCCTACTCTGTTACTGGTTTAGCTGATCATCACTTTATTTACTCAGTGATAAGCAGGTATTTGAAGCTGAATGGTAACAGATTGCAAAGCTGGACCTTGTGTTCCTATTCATCAGTCTTGTTCAAGCAATTCTCCTGTTTAGCCTTTCCACCTCTCTTGTCTGTCAAGGATTTCTTTAGCTGTATGGAATTTAATAGAGAGGTTTGCGTGATTAGCCAGGCTTTTAATGTGGAGAACAAACTTTGGATTTGTTGTCATCTGTATAAACAGAGCTCAGAAATGAAATAAACTGGCAGGTTTGGGTAAATAAAGTAAAACCAAGGTGAGAAGACAGTTCAACGCAAAGTACAGATGTGCTTTCATCCTATGCCATTGGAAATCAATAGCAGGATTTCTGTTGACTTAAATGAAAGTAGTATCTAGCATGTGTTAGCAGGTTACAGGTTTATTCAAATTGTTATTCTTCTTAACTTTAACTTTGTTGTCTTTCCTTGTAATGCAGTGGGATGTGATCATAAAGTTTCCTGCCATAAAGCTCCAGGGTAGATTGTATGATACATTTGGTTGGTTATTGGAAACAACTTAGGTGAATTTGTGCATTAGTTACCACAGTGACTACAGACAGTATTGTATGCTGCATGGACCAGTTAAAATATTGCCCAGTATATGATGTATGAGGTGCCTGATTTTGCCAGCAAGGTTTCTTCATTAGTGCTGTCTCAGTATACAGAGTTGTAACTTACGACATTTTAAATTAAGGCACCAGTTAGCAAGTGTAAGGATGAAGAGATGATATCTCAAGCCTGTGAAGTAACACTCATGTTGATGTTTCTGTGGGTGTTTTTTCCACTTGTCATCTTGCACATGTTGAACCAAAGAACGAAACTTTTGTTCGTGTTATGTATTCAATGTTTGTTAGCCAAGAAATCCACAGTTACGCTTATTTCAGCCTTATTTAAGGTGTGTATTGGCCACCTCTGGCTGATTCTGTGCACGGTGCATGAAGATGGTAAATGCTGCTGGATTCTTCTTTGAGTAAATTATTCTACTGGGGTAAATAGTCACTAGAAAGCAAATTTAGATTACAGATAGGCATTTTCTGTTTGTCATTTGCAAAAGTCAGGAAGTTTGTCTCCCTTTCTCTCCCTAGGCTGCACTTGGGAGGTGATGGGGAGTAGCTGCAGGAGCCTGCCTCCCCTCCTCCTCCCCTCTTTCTGCCTGAGCCACGACATCTTTTCTTCCTCCTCACCAGCAGGTGGAGGAAGCACTATTCTCCTCCAGCCGTTCCTCCAGAAAGTTAATTATTTTGGGAATTGATGACAAGCAGCAGCCCAACATGAAGAACAGGCACATGGTGCATATTTGGACAGGCATGTTATGTGTGGTGGCTGCCATGTGTTATTTATCTCTTTTGTGTAATAAGTGCAGGTAGACGGATGTTGCCAAATGAAGTTGGTTTCTGGATCAAAATCTTGTAAAAAACCCTCAAACTTTAAAGCAACTGAATTTTGTATTTACTACTGCAGTGCAAATCTTTGCTTTAAACAGGTCTGCTTCTTGACGAGTTTGAAGGGTTGCACAGGGTCTTTGAAACCTGGAACAGCAACAGATTACATGAAAGGAGGACTTTTGCTTTGCTGATTGTATTTCTCCATATCACGACAAAACGTGAATATCAACAGTGATGGCTCTGTCATGGCAGTAATTAAGGCCTTGTTGGCCACACAGCCATTTGTTTGGAGTGTGGTTTTTAAGGGTTCCTTATAACAGGATAAAAGTGTGCTCATGGGTCACTGAGGTCAGTGAAAGCCAGGTGGAACATTTGTTCTCTCAACTGTGCAGCCAATATCACAGAAAATGTGAGTATCTCTCTGATGCATGGGATTTTTTTATCCTTAATAATATATTTCCATTTTTTCCCCCAAGAATTTCTTCAGTTAGCGCTTGAGTCACTGCTTCACATTGAATTTTATCTTGATTGCTTGGTGTGCACGTTCTGCAGGATAATGTCCAAATCTGACAGAGAGTCTGTTTATTTCTTTTAAGGTTCTTTGTTGCTCTTACTAAGACATCTTCCTTTGTGGCAGACACAGGAATAAGTATCTACACAATGCTGATGTGATGTGGAATGTCTGTACAGTACTTCACTTAGCAGGTTCCTGATTCGTGAAGGTGGCTTCCACAGCTCTAATAGTACACTTCAATTATAGTAACAATGGCTTGTATTACTACTCCATTTTATACATGAGAAATGAAAAGCTTGCCAATTAAAGCCAAAATCAGCAGAAGTTTCAGCTAGTTTTGAGTGCACAACCAAGTACCTGATTCGTCCAGACATGTAGACTATGTAACATCAGGGTCCTGTGGATGACACCCTCCTGTTGCAGAGCTCAGCCTGTCCTGCCTCCTGGCCTCTCTCTTTACCCGGGCCTTTTGTCCCTGTGTGACATCCAGCTTCGGTCTCCGTTCCTGGCTCTTTTGTACTCCGCTGCCTCCCGCTTTGTTGTGCGAGCCAGCGCGGTGACCCGCGCAGGGCGTGCGGCTTTGCTCCCTGCTCCCAAGCTGGCAGCTGCCAGCAGGATCTGTGCAGCCTGTGGTGCCTGCTGCGGGCACCTCTCCTGCCACGCTACACTCACGTGGGGCCTGAGGTTCTTCAGGGCAAAAGGGACTCTTGCAAAACATATGACCTAAATCTTACGCATGTATGTATGTGTGTATGTATGTATTTAATTATTTATTTAAGATGTTCAAGCTGAGTTCCTTTGGGGACTCGTAATGTGACTAAATCTGGACAGTGTTTTCATGGTGCTGAAGGCATGTTAGTGAAACTCGGGTCATCCTCTGCATGCATGGAAATTCTAGATCTGGAATGAATAGAAGTTGGAAAGAGTATATGGGCTTGAAAATAGTTTTGCTGTTAATTTGTTATTTGTTCCACCCTTAACTATTAGATGTGTTCCAAGATTCTGGGTTAAAAAAAAGCAGCAAATGGAAAGAAACCCACTGGAATTATTCTAATGTAATTCACAGTGAATATTGTGGGCTTTATTACCATAGGAGTTACTACCTGGTTGTATCAAATTGCTGGAGTCTTCATATAAACACTTGGATAACTGAAATGCCAAAGAAGACCTTAACATTAAGGGGTGCAGACAGAAATAACTGATTACAGCATGAAGGTCATCAGGAGAAAGGCACTAGAACAGATCACTAGTTTTCTGCACTGAGAATTTCTGTTGGAGAAGCAGATTTGTTCAGGGAAGTATGGGTCAGTGGTATGAAAGTCTGAATTAATGACTAGCCAGTAAGGGGTCATCTGAATATACTTGTTTGTCAAGTCCTTTACTAGATTAACGAACAGCATGTTCTTTGAGCTTTGAGTAAAGATCAAGTGAAATTCTCTCAATGATGTTGCACTTCCTTACAGGTGAAGAAATTAAAAGTTTCCAAGAGACTGTTGCCTTATTTTTTTTCTCCTGCATTGGACTGAGCAATTTGGGGCAGACAATTAACTTCCCTCTGTCTCTGTGTATTCCTTTCTGGAAGGGTTAATATGGGAAAGTTAGACTAATGAACAGGGCACATTTTGGCTTGATGCATACATGGTGTGATTCCCTCTACATGTGAAATTTCACAACAGAATTTGAGCCAATGTTTTTAATGCTAAAAACACTATAAAATGCCTAAGTGTTTTTACAAATGGTTTCACAGCACCATGTGCTAGAGAACACAAGAGAATGGAAATTGCTTGTACAAAGTCTTTCATTAGATATTGCTAAAATGTACTGCATTTTTTAGTGGCATGTGTTCTAAAAGTTATTATTATTTTTTTAGGAACCACAGTGTGGATTTGCCATGTGGAGACAGTTATTGTATATATTGTAGTTCAGGGTCATACATGTTGAATAAAACCATGTGGAATGTGCAGTTCCTGTGAACAATTGTTTATTCTTTATAGAACTGTAATTGTAGTTAGTCTGTGTTTTGTCTGGTAAATAAGTAACTAGAGAGTCTCTGCTGGAGTGTGGAATTGTGAGGAGGCACACAGTGGCCACAACAGTGCCAAGGAAGAATGACAAATGTGTGGGTTGAAAACCAGCTCTGGATATATCAGCCCTGAACACCAGCAGGTGAACATGTGTACAGCCATAATTACCCAAATGTAGAGCCTATGGAACACATTTCCAAAAGCTGCTTACCAGGCCTTTGGAAACTGGTTGATGACCTTTGATTTGACATGGGCATCTGCCTGGTTCTAGTCTCTCCTTCCTGTACACACTAATGTACTCTCTGTCTACATGAACTGGGTTGCTGATGTCAAAGCGCCTCCTCTTGCTGTGCAACCGTGCTCCTCTCAGCAGGACGCTGTTCTCCTTACTGTTGTCTTGTGTGTTTTCCTCTAAAAAGCGGGACCAAACAATGTTTTCTGCCACAGCTCTGAAAGGTTCTCTGAAGCCAGAGGTGCAGGTTAGCCTCCAGGCTTGGGGTGGGATAAGAGCTCACAGCATGGATAGCAAAAGCCATTGGTGGCTCCTCAGTGTGCTGGCCAGAGCCTCAGCAGCTCCTGACCCTGGGTTAGGCTGGAGGCTGCAGCCAGTGCCCATCTTGGGTGTTCTGTGTTGACGGTTTGCATGCCACCAGTGATGGACACATTGGCATGGGAATCTCTGACCTATGAGAGCATGTCCTTCTTGCCTCCTCCATAAGTCAGGATTTGTCCTTAAATTGCCCAGGTGTGCACCAGACACGTTATAGAAAAACCTCTTGTCATTAGCACTGATGGGTCGATTTACTTAGGATAGTTGATATGTCAGAGGAAATGTCTCACATGAAAAGGTCTCCAACTAAATATGTAAATGATATTTGTCAGTGTTTCCCTCAAATATCTTCCAGCAGATGTGAGTACCATATGTGTCCATTTAATAAACTAAACTCAAAATAATTTTCACTTTGCTAGATATATGGGGAATAGCTGGGGGAGGAACTACAAAGGGTGGGGAGCGAACTACAAAGCAAGGTAAAATCCGCATATGTGTGTTGTTATATTTGATGACCAATTCATTAAAGCCATAAGTGTATCCAGGCTTTCAATAGTGTTCTCCTGCTGTTGCTTCCTGTACTCCCTGGCTACAAAATCAGTCTCTATGGCTCTCATTTGTCTTACCCACATGAAAGACTTCGAGCATCTGCAAGTTATGATTTGAGAAGTATCTACTTTTAAACAGAATATATTTTATCACCGTGTCTTCACAGGCAGCATAGTACGTTGTATAAATTAGGGGATCCTAGACCTTTGAACACTCAAAGGCTGGGTGAGGTACTCTGTGTGTGTACTGTGTCTGGCCATACCCCTCAAACCTCCTGGACCCACACCAAAAATGCCAGATGTTCAGTAGACGTGGAGGCCCTCCTGTAACCTTTGCTGTGTGCTGCAAAACATGGAGGGGGCAAGGTTGTAACCATCTCTTGATCTTCCGTGGTTCTTGTACTCTTATTTGAGCTCCGTGATTTCTCTATTTTCAACTACAGACCATGGGCCAATCCTCAATTCAATCTGTTAAACTATTGCATGGTATAAGCTCATTGTGTCCCTCAGCTCTCCGAAGACGGATGGAACTTCCTTAGCTCTGATGGTTTATGAGCCATCAGTCCTTAAAGCTGCCATTGGTCCATGATGTGATGGAATTCCTGGGTCTTGCTCAAGTATGGACTTTTCCAGGCTCTATCCTTACCAATGGAGGAGACAATAATATACTTTAGTGGGTGATTCCTTTCACTTGAAAAAGAACCCAGTCACAGAGCAGCTGTGGGACAAGGGGTTGGCATGGCTGGCCTGTGTGAAACCATCCTGGCCAGTTGCAGGTGAATACGAAAATCACAAAATAAATGCAGGTCTTGTTTTTTATAAGTATTAAGAAAACTGCAGCTGAGATTGCTGAGCTTAACATGCTCCTAATGTAACTGTCAATTCCTGGATTCCTCCTCAGCCTTCCCTTCTCACTGTCAGCATTTCCCACTTCACCTCACCACACCTTCAGTGTGGTGCCTGAGAGCCCTTGCTGCTGGGTCCCTGGGACACCAGCCTGGTGAAGGGGAGGGTCTGCTGCACCTTGTGTGGGGCTGGCTGCCTCTGTGACAAAGCATTGGTGTTTGGCAGGCTGTGCTTCCCCTGTTGCTGCACCTTCCTGGGGAATGTTGGTGATCCCAGAGCCCCTCAGCAGCTCTGGTGCAGCAGCCACATGTGGGACGACTTAAGGCTGGAGCAGTGTCTTTGTTCTGAGATCTGGCGGCTTGAGGGACTTGCAATTATCTTAATGTCTGCCTGGGCTGTGGAGCTGAGTCAGCGTGTTTGGCCTTGAGCAGCACGGCTTCAGAATAAAGACACTAGTTAAGGGACATTAGGCTTAAAAAAATAATGATTTATTGTTCCTGTGAAAAGATACCAAGTTCAGGGACTAAAATTAGGTATTCTTTGGTAGATCAGAAAAATTGGGGTCCTGCTGTTGATGGAGATCTCAAAGCCTTCATATCATGTTTCCTGTACACAATAAGGCATTTGATCTCTGATGGTATTTCTAATCTCTATTAAATGCCTGATGGTGAAAGATAGCTCCTTTTATTTGAGGTACAAGTGTTACTTTAAAATGAGTGTGAATATTTTTTTAATCACAAAAGATAGCAATAAGGGTTGAGTAGAAATACTTTTTTGAGCTGTGTGGTAACTAAGCAAATCTTTCTTTTTGTTAAACAGTGCTTTGTTGTTGACACAAAAAGGTTGAGTCCTTTGCACACAAGTCTGACAGGGGAAGACAGCAAAGCATTTGTTAAAGAAATAGCTTCCAAGGCACGTGTTCAGAGCTGTCACTTATTTGCATATTTTTCCACTCTGCACAAATCAAACATTATGGCTTCCCCAGCAGAGTGCAACTCAGGAAGGAGGAGCGAAGGTGCCTGGAGGTTCCTGGGGACAGGTGGCACAGTGAATTCCACAGGACAGAGCTGAGGGCTGTTGTTTTGGTGTGAGGAAATAAAATAGCCTTTGGGAGGAGAAGAGGGGAGAGTGCAACCTTCCCACCTGGTATGTACTCTAATGCCATGTGACCTGGAATCTGGAAAATTCCTGTAAATACCTGCTGGAGGCAATGCAGGCTTAGCTGACTTGTGTAGGGATGTAACTGAGAGATGTTCACATTGCCCTCCTGGGAAGATACCTTTTTAACCAAGACTGTACATGAGCAATAGCATCCTTCATGCTACTTCTTTTGTCATGTTTTTATTCTTTTCAGAGCATCAAAATGAGGTGAAACAATTAAATGATGCTCTGTGGGTTTAAGCTCCAATTCTTGTAGGAGCCAGCTGTTACAGCCATGCTTTGGGCTTCCAGGAGGGCAAGTGGTTTCCCTGAGGTTCATCCAGAAGGTCTGTGGTGCAGCGACGGGGAGAGAGCTGAGGTCGACCACATCTCCAGCACTGTGCTGAGCCATTCCTTGTATGGGTATAACCATCTCAGGAAAATTGTTCTTAAAAGGAATGTCCTCTTCCATGACTTCAGTCACACTTTGAAGGGATGGTGCCAATTTTTCAAAAGCCCACCATCTCTTGTGCCTTGGAGACAGCTCATCACTGTTGAGCACCACCTGATACAACTCAGTTGCCGTTGTGTCAGCACAGCCTGGGAGGAATGAGGGCCTTTAGGCTGGACTGTGCAGTGCTTTTGCATCCAGAGCAGAGACTAGCCATCCTTTTCAACTACAGGGTTTTTTTCTGTGTACACTTGGAGAGTTTTGTACCAGTGTTTCAGTAAAAAAAAGTATTCCTCCATTCTGTCTGGCATTTTATTATGTAAATGTGGTCTAAGGGAACCTGTGATAGGCCTCATTTTGGGTTATGCATTGCTCACAAAGAATTCACCAGGGAGAAGGATTTCATGCTGTACTTCAACCTCCTTCAAGCCTTTCTTGGATGAAAGGAAAACTCTGCAACTGTGAATGTAATTGGTTATCATTATTGGATGTCATTACTCACTCACTCTGAGCATAAACCAAAAAAATTGCATCCCCTGTGATGTACGTGGGTAAAATGCTGCTCTCGGTTGCGTTAACACTTGTAAGCTGAAGAGTGGAGTTCGGCCCTTTGTTTCAATTGAAATATTTGTTTAACACAGGCAAGGACTAAACAATACACTTGAAAGCGATTTGTGTTATTGTCTGTAGAGCAGAGCTTGTATTTTATGAACTGGCTGATCATAAAGACAGCATAAATCATGTAAAGCATTCTCATTTGCCTTTTCTTTCTTTCTCTTTTTTTCTTTTTGCAGATGAGGCTTGTAGAGTAGAGTTGCAGTCAAATGTCTGCTCCAGGATATTTTAGTTGAACTGTGCGAGTCCATTAAACAAATGTAATGGATTTTTGGAAAGAAGAACTGCATGTTTCAAACCAAATGTTTTACATAGAGAACATCTGGTTAGTTCTGGATGTTTGTATGTAGAGCACATCAGACAGCAGCCGTAGTGAGTTCATCTGGGAGGTTGCCTGGGATGTAGTTGTAGGATATGACAGTTCAGTTGTTATGGGGAATAATTCCTACGAAGTATTGCCATAAACTGAATGTTTGGCACAAACAGCTGTATCTTTGTTTTACTGCACACCCAAGTTATTCTTCTTATCTGCCCAGCAAAACTCTAGACGCTGTTTAAATAACCCAGTAAAAGCTGGCACCTCAGAGCTGTATTAAAGCATGCCCAAGGAGGGGAAATGAAGCTTGCTCTGTGTTCAGGGAAGCACTATGGATTTCTGCCGTGGGCAGTGCAGCACGAGCGAGCAATGAATGCAATATGTGCAAATGGTTTGTGGGGTTGAGTTGGAAACGATCAGTGTTCCACTGGTGTTGTGTGGTGTTGCTTTGAGCAATGTGAATATGCAAAAGTGGTGAAATGCATGTAATTAGCCTGACATTAGAGTTTATTAGGGCTACTGGAAGAACTTTAACCTGGGTAAATTAATAAGTGTGCTTTTTATTTCACAGTATCAGAAATAATATATTTCCAGGAAATGTAGAAAAAAGTCTTATTTGGTAGTTGGTTCTTGAATTTCTGCAGTTTAACTGAGGAATGCGTGGTTCAAATGAGATTAAAGTTGTAATTTCCAGAGTAGCAATGCAGCTTCCCCTTTCAGGATTGTTTAACTAAAAAGTTAAACAAAGTGGGTTAGGCAGTCTCTTGGTCCAGTCCCTTGCGGACAGCAATTCACATTATGCAGCACTGCTTTAATAGTCCTGCTTGGTCTGACATGATTTGTGGTATTTGCTGAGATGAGTTTCTGGACCGAGCAGCATGAAAGGGAATTGCTCCTCACTCTGAGGAAGGGGGTATGTCCAAGTGTGTGCGAAGGTCACTGGCAGGGTGAAGTGGGAAGCCTGGGCTGCTGTTGTTACACTACCTAACAGCTTAGCTTCTGGCAAGGGGATCCCAGAAACATGAGTTCTAACTCTCGCCTGTTCAACTGACTCCGGCCAAAATACATGCCAAAAAAGGTGTTTGTGGATGTTGAAGAAGGGGGCAACAGTCCTGCAGCAGGGTCTGGGGGAGTTCTTAGGCAAAAGATTTCCATCCTGAAAAATAATTGCGTTGTGCTTTTTCCCCTACAAAGTTAAGTCTCCTCATAACTGCTTAGAATAACTGCCTGCAGTTGTGAACTCCTCTTCTAGCAGAGAAAGCTGAAATTATGCATTTAAGGCTGCAGAATTGCTGGATCGCCCGCCACTTAATTGTAGGAAAGTGTAATTCATTCCTCATCCTCTCACATCCATTCCAAGCCCAACTGGCTGCAGGGAGCAAGAGTGTTCCTGTTCCTGTTTTACTCTCTCTCCTGAGCCATTAGGGTGGCCCTGGTAATTTATTTTCAATAAATAGAAAGGAACAACAGGAGGTTCCTCTACCTTCAGGGGTGTAAATATTTCTCAGAAATCAGAGACGGATGGGGAAGAAATCGTAGCAAACTCCTTTCCTCCTGCTGTAGTAATTCCACCACATTCCATCATAAATTCTAAGACGATCCCTTCCCAGAAGGGACCATTAAATAGGTAATGTCCAGGCAGAACAATGTAATACTGAAGCAGTGTGTTAACAAAAACAAATTTAATATTGCAAAGCGATCTGTAAGCCCTGGAGCAAAATAATCTGGGTGAGGCTTTGTTTTCCAAGAGTATTTTTCCAGATAGGATATGGGTTTATGGTTTGTTAGATTCCCACCAGGAAGTGGTGTTTATATTTTGATCCACCTTAGATCAGTTTAGGAAAGTGTACTAGATACAGGTGCTTCTGGTAGTTCCATGTCATTAACCTTTCCAACTGTGCTGTTTAAACACATCTGTGCACCCTCCATCATATAATTTCTGTGGCCTACCGTCTGCACAATGAATCCTTCCTCATCAATGTAAATCAAAAAGACTAAAGTCTCTAAATTCAGCTTTAAAAATCTCTTCACACTTAAAAATTCCGTTCTGTTAATAGGAATTTCAGGTGGTCAAACAGTATGGGTTTGGGTATTAATGAGTGTTGTGGTGCATGAAAGTACAGACATTTCTTTCAAAAAAGGCTCTTCCCAAGTTTTTTCCTTGTACTGTTGTAATTCTCATGGTGAAACAGCACTTCCCTTTTTTCTCTGAAGGACTGTAGGACCGGAGAGCAGAATCAAAAGATCCCCACAATACCAGCTGACTTCACATTTGTGGTGGAAGAGGCATTGTAAAGATGTGCAAAGCTCTCAGTGGTTCTGAGGTTTCTCTGAACTCACAGAAGCTTCAGTGAAAAAGAGAGAATAATCCAAGTTGCATTTATTTATCCACAACTTTCTCAAGCAGAACGTACCAATGAATGAAAATGTGCTGTGAGGTGGCTTCTTGGGAAAAAAACTGCTTCTAAGGGTTCAAACAATGTCTAACCCTCTTCCTTGTTTAATGTGAATTACAGCCTTGCACTGATGTAGTACCTTTCGCCTAAACCTGTAAAATCACTTTAGAGACTCTGGTAACTGCTGAGGTTACCATTATTTAGCAGCACATTGTAACAGTTTGGAGCAGTTGCTTAGAGGGTGTGAATAACCCATTTCCAATTTAAATTATTGGAGGAATTACAGGAGACCGTGTCATTTTCAAACTGGAACTAGATCCAGGCACCAGGGCTTTATACCTATCTTCTTAAGAAAGTCATAAAGGGCTTTTTTTTTTTTTATAACGACATAGCCAAGATCTTGGTTTTATGTTTCATCCTCAAATTGATGCCTTGAACAGTGTGCACTCCTACTTTGGAGGATTACTTCAGTGTGGTTTACTGCTTACTCACAATGAAAAAACAACATTGAATTAAAGTCCCTCTCTGCTGCCTCAGGTTAGCATTTTGCATTACATCAGCAGCTCTGGTAGCTGTGAGATCAAGCCCCAAAATTACTGTGAAATCTATCTTCCAGGTTTTGGAGAGTGGATCTGTAATACCCATGTAACATTGAGAACAGTGAACTTGGGGCTTGTGAATTCTTTCAGTCCTCTTTATCCTGACTTGCCAGTAATTTAATTAGTGCTAAACAGTCTGCACACAGACTTGCAGAAGTTAAAAGACTGACTGACACAGGATTCTCTTTCATTGACTTTTCCTCTTTTTGCTTATGTGCTGGATGGAGCTGTGCTGTGTTTGGAAGTTGATCAATAATGATTGCACAATTCTAACCTCATTTAAACTATGATATAAACAGACATGATAGAAACGGATGCTACCAGTTTTTTTCCTACTTAAAAGTGAAGTCAGCTTTTTTTTTCTGGCTTTTTCCCCCCTCGTTTTTTCCCTCTTTTTGCTTCCAACAAAACTGTAACCTGGAAGAAAAGCAATTAGACTTTGAGAAATCCCAACTCAGTGTAGAATTTGGCTTTGGTAAATGTGGAAGCCAAAAATAAACATCTGCTTGGCAACTTCACTAGAAGTTAACTGTAAATGCAGTTTTCATCTTCTGAGTGAATGTGGCATTCAGTGCTGGTTAACATCTATTAAGGAGAATGATCCATAGTTGAGGCTGTAAAGCATTTTTTTTTCTTTTTTAATTACAGTTATGAACATCCATTGCCTTGGGGAAATCCCCTACTCCAGTTTCTTTCCAGACCTAATTTCTTACGTGCCAAAGCATGAACTTTTCTTGAAAGTTTGAAAGTAGTTGGGGGGGATATTTGAGAGTTATTAGACATTGGAAAGGAGATGGTCTTCCATCAATCTGTGCATGATATGGAGGATATGGAGTTACATTTAGAAGTGTATTAGAGGAAATGTAAGCAGTCCCACTCTTTTCTCCAGGAGGGTGAAGTCTGCACATGATAGGGACTCTCCCAGGATGCCAGACCAGCCTTGGGTTCCAGTCCTGACAGGACACAGCTGCAAACATCTTTAATAACCTGGTTATGTAAGATCTCTGCTTTTCAACAAATCTTCTGCAACCTCTGCTCCTACCACAGCAAATTTGTTGTACTGTGGGTTAGGGAGGATTGAAGTGGATGCAGATTTGTGGTAGCATGCTATTGGGACAGTGGGGAGGGGTGAGAAGGGGCAACTTGAGGTATCGCTAAGGAAACACATCATTGTTGCTAGGGATGGTGGTTATTTATAGGATCTTTCTTCTAGAACTGAACAGTGCCATGACTTAGGACTTCAGTAATGTGGTGTAAAAATCTTTTGGGAAGGGAGAAGTTTTTTTGGTATATTTCTGACACACATGACTTGAGGCAAGGATTCTCAGCATTAATTTAAGAAAGGTCTGCCAGGGAAATTTGTCAGAGAATGCATGGTGTAAATGTGCCAGGCTTTTTAGACATAGCTGAGGGTAGTGGGTACCAGACAATGAAGGGATGCAAATTTCCCAGTTAGGCAGTAGTTACTCAGGAAATGTGCTCACAAATCCTGATAACAAGCACCATATGAGGGGGTGAGGAAAGAAGTGGAGGAAGGGTGTTGTATGTTGCTCCTGGCACCCACTTTATATATGTACAGTATAAATGTGTTCATCTGATACCTTCTACTGTTCATAAAAACTTGATTCCACAACATCTTTCTCTGTGAATAAAGGAGGAACTAGAGAGAATATGTAATCCCCTTACTGAGTGTTCGTGAATAGTTAATTCCTCTTCTCCGCTTGGTGAATCATTGTTTATGATATGATAGCAGCAACTATATCCAGAAGAATCAGAAAAGGAAAATTAAACCTGAGGTAATCATACCTTCATTCTCCCAGAGACAGTGGCACATTGTGCCTCAGCTTATGCAAATAGAATTTTAATTTAACGTTTATCACACTGGCTCGGGACTTCTAGTGCCTTGGCACAAGAGTGAGTTTCTCTACAAGTAGTGATATCAGCTTTGGTTTTTGGAAATATAATCTGTCTGGTACATTGTGAAGAGGGGAATGAAACAGGGAGATGCTGATGTTTGCTATATGCTGTTACCATGCAGAGTGAGGCAGCCGTAAAAAATACCTTTTTGTCCCACAAGCACATGGACCTGAGAGGTGCATCGAGGCACGTGCATCATTGCCCTTTATGTGTGCAGCTGCTGGCTGGCAACAACAATAACAATGTTTTGTTCTTGGTGACATCCATGACATGAACAAACATGATGGAACAAAGTAATGAGCAGAAGCTGAGATTTAAATCAGCAAAGGCTCACTTGGGTGCAGATGGCACTGGTTACTGCTTTGAGCAACTCTCCCGATTACTGCATAGTTTGTCTGTGTATCAAACAATAGAGTTGGGCTCCTGATAAATAATTAATAAGGATTTTGTTGAATGCTTGTCTCCCAGGCAGTATCACCATGGAGATGATCTGGCTTTTAGGATGTGAAAACTAACAATCTGCGAAACAATGGCATTGTGTCAACCTTACTCTTTCCCTGAAAGGGAGAGCTCTGAGAGATGTGTTAGCAGATTGCACAACGCCAGGCATTAATTTTGCTTACACTCACAGTGGCCTTTTGTCAACTTTTCAGTGACTGCATGAAATGTTTTCTATGACCATGCATAAGCTTGTTCTTAGAATTACACATCCTGCATGATGCTCTTTAGTACTGCATCTGGCCCAGGGCTGGAATCTCAAGATAACTTTTTTTCAGCAAATGAACACAGCAAAGGTATAATCATGTGGTAGGAGGCTTACAAAAAGAAGTCCTCACAAGCATACTTTTTCAGAACCCTTTGGATGCTTCATTTCCCCATAAGAATATTTGTCCATGGATCCTTCTTCCCACCTGGAAGGTCCAGAGGCCAATTAGACAGTTATTCAGCCTGCCCCCTGCCTTTTCTTTTTCTCCTTTGTGCCACCTCTGGAAGTGCCATTTCAATGCAACTGCATTACCAGCATCCCCCTCCTTATCATTTGATTGCAGCCACCTCAGGGACCACATAATTTTGTAGCTTTGTTTCTTTTCCTCTTGGGTTGGTGATGTCTGGGCCGAGAGCCATAGGCAGAGACTCCCCTGGAAAAAACATTATATGGTGCCAGACTTTATTCTTTCTTACTTGGCTCTGTGGAGCTGGAGAAAGAACAATGTACCTTTTCTCTCCCCACCCCCAAACTTCCTCTGCTCTCCCTTTCTCTACCTCCCCTGGTTGATCAACCTATTCTTTACCTCCACACCCCGTTGGCACTTGGCACATTGCACTTCCCACCTTCGAATCTCAAAGAAAGGAAGCAGAGCTGTGAAACTGGCTGGGCTCACCCACTTCCCATTGCTGGGTGGAGATGGATTCAGTTCACAGCTTTCAGAAAGGAGAGTTCTCTGTGTATTTAACCTTCCCCTCCCTCTTCACCCAAAGAAAATGTTTTTTAATAATTTTCTTTAAGTGTCTTTTCTGACATATTGCTCAGTGGCAACAAGCTGGTTTCCTTTTCTCAGGGAACTTCACTCTCTGTCCTGATGTTGGTTTTTTGACTCTCCACAATAGTATTGCAAGAGCCCATTGGAATTTGTTCGAGCATGGGTGGTATGTACAAGTGCTGGAACCAGCTTAAAAGTCACAGCCTCCCTTGGTGGAAAAAAACAGTTCATATCTCACTATGGTCCTAAAAATAGCCTTGGTAGATAATAGAGAGTGGAAGATTGTTTTCAATGGGTCTGAATGTACTGCATGCAGAAATTGCTGGGGAAGGGTCAGTCGTTTGTGGCTCAGCTACAGCACTCACCGACTTAAAAATCTGTGACTCTGCACTATGGCTAGTTCTACCTTAATTTATATTCACACAACTCAGCTGGAAATGAGGCAAACTTAGGTTCATTAGACTAAAACAAACACATGAGCCAACTTCCTGAAATCAAATGAAACAGATTGATTTTCACTTTGATGAAAACACAGCTTTTTTTTTTTGCTCGGCCCTAAACGATGGTGCCAGCAGTGACTCAGCAGACATGGAGATTTGATATGGAAGTGGGCACCTACTGCCATGCCCTTTGCCCAATGTTTAGACCTGGAGATACTTTTTTTGTACACAGTGGTCTTGATCAGGCTCTGTAAAAATAAATTTTACCCATTTTCCTCTGCTAAGCAGCCAAGAAGCTTAGAAAGGAAGAAAGACATTTCTCTCACAGATACGACTGAATGTACAGAAACCTTTGCAACCATCATACTTTTGAAGTATTTATAGTTCAATTCCAGTTATTTGTATGAAACAAAAGCAAAGAAGCATGAAGTGTGTTGGAAAATACTTTATAATCTCTCTACACCAGTTCAGGGAGTGAGTATAAATCCTCTTTCCAGCAAATGGAAACCAGTAATTTATTGCAGCCTTGAAGAAAGCAATTTATTTCTCTACGCTTCCTGCCCAGCACACTCTGCAAGCTGACTCATGGAGGGATGGGAAGCCAAAAGTTCTGCTCCCTCTTTTCTATCTGCTTCTGGAAGGCAGAGCAGCAGTGAAGCTGGGGCTGTGCTTGTGCAGAGCAGTTTGGAGGTGCCTGGCTGTATTAGAGGCTCACAGCCCCTGCCGGTACCATAGATTGTGGAGAGGGTATTCTCTTTGCCTCCTTCTGAGCAGAGACTGGTACCAGAACTGGCGGTGCAGGTGGAAGTGGTTTCATCCCATCTGTGATGGCCTTTCTCTCCCCCTGACCCACGTGTGGGACCATGCAGCCATCAGAGCTGCAGAAGATAACTGGGGATGGTTTTGGTGCACACAGCCAGTAATGATCCCCAGAGGGAAACTTCACATGGCCTAGTTGTGAGCTGTGACCTTGGTGCTCATGCATGTATTTAACTTTGCATGCGTGAGCTGTCCCACAAAAGTCAATGGCCTGCTCACATGTGTGAAGTTAGGCATGTGCTAAAGTGTTTTGCCAGATTGGATACTGTGTCTGTAGGGGCTTTGGGTGAACTTGAACCTGTTTTGTTGGGGTGAGAGGCTTTAGATTTCGGTGTTAGGAATCTAATACGGTACTCTCTCTGAGTGCAAGGTCTTGGAGTTATCTGAAATTCTCATTAAGACAAGAAGCTAGGAAAAATACAAATTCCTCCACTAGTAATGTTACTAAAAATACTGTAATTAAATTATCTAAGTCTTAAACCCTGTAAAATATATTGAAAAGTGTGGTAGAGGTGTAAGTATAGTGTTTTGAGAGTACCAAAGGGACTAGCAGCACTTTCTCTGCTGATATTGAGCTGGAATATTTGGAGTAGTTAATGTAGCTGATGTAAAAAGCGTGTTGCTTTTTCTGTACTCTTGATTCATAGGCTGTGACCCTTAATAAATTTTGATGTTGCTCACAGTGAAGCTGCTGCTTTCAGAGAAAGCAAGAAAGCAAGCTAGAAAGAAAGAAAGAAAGGAGCCTTAAGAATGAACAAACAAGTTCTTTCATGTGGTATTTCTCAACTGACATTATTTCCTATTATGCTGAAGTTATTCAGGTCCATCATGCAGCAGTCCTGTAAGTGGGGTTTAGAAAAATTGAGCCAGCTCTGTCTGGTGTTAAAAGCATAAGCACTCTTTGAAAATATATTTTCTGGAATATATTTCTGAAAGAAATAAATTTAATGAGAGAAGTTATATTAGTGATATTTTAGAATACCTGGAAGGGAGGCTTGTTTTACAGTCCTATACCATAACAAACAGCTAGGGGTCTTATTTTGCTCAGAGATATGAAAACAATGAAACATGTAATAAATATCTGGAATGTGATTGTGATTTGTAGTGTTTCCATGAAATACTGGGCTGAAATACTGGGCTCCATAAAACCCAACTGGGCTGCTTTCTTGTTTGTGGTTTTTTTTCACATCAGTAGACTTGAGCCCAAGTATTCTTGCTGACGTGGTCTGAGCAGACTGGTGTGGGTGAAAGACTTGACTGGCAAAAATCTGTTTCTTAGAAGGGAAGAGCTGGAATGAATGCTGTCCTGCTCCACTAATCCTGTCTGGGATGCCACCTCTGACAGTGACAGTCTGCTGACACCAATCACTCACTGTTTGGCCTTTCAGACCAGGTCACCAGCAAGGCTGTGCATGGCTGGTAGCCTTTGAAGTGTGGAACCTATCCACTTGGGGATTGTGCAGGCCACCAGGCAGATGGCATGGGGTGAAAAGTACTTTTTGAGATGCCTTTGAACCTGTCGCTTTCCTGACACTCTTTTTGAGGAGAAAAATAGCAATTGAACATGGGGAAAGGAAATCATCCTATAACAACCAGATGGTTTGTTGAATAAGCTACTTCTGTGGTGTGTTGCACAGTTTGGGAGGAAGAGGCAGGCAGCAATTTCTGAGATGATACTGTCCTTGTTTCCTTTAGGAGTCATGTCACCTTTCTGTTTCAATTTCCTCATCTTCTGAAAGTGGACAAATTGTGCTGTTTCACCACTTGCTTATCAAGGTTTAACTAATAAATGGCTACAGCTTATGTGCTGTGCAAATAGACAGCGATACAACTTTGTTAGTGCATATGAGTAAACCTCTCTTAGGTGTGAGTGCTTGTGCTGGTAAGGTGCAAGGGGCACTGCCTCCCTCGCAGCGCTCTTGCTGCGTGTCAGGATTGCAGGGGACGGGCTCACCATGGCCAGGTGGACGCTTAGGGCTGCCCTGGCTCCACTGACACCACTGGAGTAAAGCTATTTCACACCTGCTAATTGTCTTTCCTTCTTTCCAAGTGCGGGAAGAGAAAGTCTTGAATGTTAAAACCCAAGAGATGTGTTCAGCATGTATTCTTTCCTTATATTTGGGATGAGACGTTGCAGCCTGGATGTCACTGACAAAATCCCAAGTACTTTGGCTGGGCTGTTCCATTCTACCCCTGCAACTGGGAAGTGATGCTTTCAGGAGAGCTTAAGTACCATCTTTAAAATTTGGGTAAACTTTTAGGAATAGCATTTATAAATTAAGGTGCCTTAATTTTCAGCATGGGTTGTGAGACTGTAAACTCTCTGGTCCTGTTAAAAATATGTTCCCAGGCAACACATCTGTTTGCATTAGAATATTGATCCAAACATATATTTACAAAGTGCCACCACACTTTTCAATCATGTTTGCATTTTTGTAACTAAAAATATGTTTTCTTATATACAATTATTCTACAGAGGCCAGTTGCAGTAATTATGGGTAGATGTGCAAAAGTCCTGTCTGTGGAGCGCGCAGTCAAGTTATCAGGAGATTGGCATGTCCTCTGGGCTGCTGTTATTCCTTTACCAGCCGTGAATGGAGAAGAATTTGCTCCCCGTTGTATATTTGACAATGAAACCCTTCTTAAATTCTTCCTCAGAGCCAAGTACAAGGCTGTCTTTTAATAAAAAATGTGTTTTTACCCATGTCTATATTTATTTCTTGCAGGAATGCACATACTGCTCCAAGAGCCACCCACATCCTTCTGTATACGGGGTGTATTTGCATTTGCAGTCAGTCCCAGTGCAAACGTGGGAAGGGGAAAAATCCAGTGTCATCTTTAGCGCTGGTTGCCTTTTCCATCTCTAGAGTTACTTGGAGGCTATCTTGGTCACTCATTCAATTAAAATCTGTTGTATTAACTTTTCTAGAAATATGTGCCATGTAAAGAAGACTATAGCTACGTTGTTACTTTTAAAATCTCTATTCCAAATGTTTGGGTCAAGAGGAAAAAAAGAGTTGTTCTGGTTTTAACATGCAAATTGTTTTATCCCTTGACTTCTTTTTGTTCTGCTGTCCCAAAGTAGGGGAGCACTTGAGCAAGAGCTTAATTTTAAGCATGTGCAGCAGTCTTTGGGAATTCAAGGGGATGGGGCATGTGGTTAATGCTTTTTTGAACAATGTTGCTTTTCAGAGTTGAAGGCTTTGTAGGAAACCTGATCTTTTAAACTTGCTCCTGTTTATGTACATTTCAATTTTATAATATTGTAAGTTTTTCTCTTCTTTCTTCAATATCCTCAATGCTACATCATATAATGAAAACAATACTGGTCATGCCACTTGCAATTACTGAAGTAGGCAGTGATTTTTTTTTTCTAGAGTAACTGGGGAAATAATGTAAATCATAGATTTACAAATGTTTTCCCAGGAGAAGTCCACAGTAGTTGGCTGCAAAGAATGACACAAGTTTGGTTTACCCATAAAAGGGTGGTCATCTCAGCAGGTCAGTGATGTTTTTCAAAGACGTATTGTTGATTTTAAGCTAGCTGATAATTTATTCCCTGAACTCTAGCTTAAAAAAACAATGCAGGGTAAATATTGAGTATAATAAAGGCCGTGCTGCCATTCAGTATGCACAATGCCCTCACCTTCCCTCTCCCACCAGCTTCTCTGCATTGTTGCTTTCTTCATTTCTCATAGGACATGAGATGGCCTCCATGATTATTTATGGGGGTGTTCAGATAAGCACTTTTTTCACAGGCAACACACATACACACACTCACAAGAACTGTTATAATTTGAATTTATATTGCAAGTTCAGCTATCACTTCCTCTGTTCCCACCCTGCCTTTTGGAAAGACATCCAGTCACATGATATGCTTGTAAAAAAGCTTGCTGATTGAGGAAGGATGCAGGAAGGATATGGTTTTGCAGTGACTGCATAAGTGCTGTGTAGGACCTGAAGGCTTGGGTTTATATGAGGTCAAGTTTAGATGTGAATTTTAAAGATTTATTTATTCTGATTTTTGAATAAGTCATAACTCCTGAATGGTTTTCCTGCTTTAGAGAACCATGGACTAATCTGTGTTAATGGGATCCTTTATGTATTAATATGGCTATAAATACATAATCGGCACCCTGGATTCCCTGCCTCTGTTCCATCAAAGATCTCAAAGTTTTTTTAAAGAAACTGTCTCAAAAGTTTCTTTTTGAAATTGTCAGATGCAATCATATCTTAGCAAATGTGCTTCCCATCAAAATCTCGTGGGGAGTTTTGCCATTTGCATAAGGAGAGAGCTTAGGCTAGCACAGAAATCTTTCTGAAAGATGCTGTGTTCCCCCTCAGTAAAGACCTAAGACTTGAAGAGCCCAAAGCTTCATGTCACCCATTACACTGTAATGAGAGTGCATTTACTGTTATGCAGTGAGGGAGCTGGGGCATGGAGGTTTGTATTTTAAGGGTTTGTTTTGATCATTCCACATTCTGCCAACATCTAACATCTGTATTTATTTTTTAACTCTTCTTAGTGGATTAGATGGATCTGTTCAGTTCCAAGAATAATGCTTGATTTCCTGCATTTATAGGTTGCAATAAAATCCATTCGTAAGGACAAAATTAAGGATGAACAAGATATGGTTCACATCAGACGGGAGATTGAGATCATGTCATCCCTCAGCCACCCTCATATCATCACCATATATGAAGGTTAGTGAATGTGATTTTCCTCCTTGACTGCTCTGTTACGTTCTTGCAGACCTGATGTTCGTGTTTCTTGAGATAGTGCACCAAACTAACCCTTACTCCTTGTGTAACCCATCCCTTACCAATGAGACTGCCTTGAGCACTGCCTTCCCTCTGAGCTACCAGTGTTTCATAAATGCATAAACCTTTGCTTGGAAGAGCTGCTTCTTGAGTGAGTTCACTGTGTCAGTCTCAGGTGGGAGACAGTTGCATGTATCACCTCATGTCCTTGATCCCACTGTACAGTTCAGTTTAATTTCACTCTCACTCATGAATCAACCTGATGTCTGTTTCTGTTCCAGCCCCTAGACCAGTCCTTGTTTGCTTTATTTTCCCTGGACTGCACAGGACTGCTCTTATCTGCTCTGGGACTTTGGTCCTCCTTTACCAGCTAGTTCAAGTTGCTACTTCTGTCATTGCAGCTTTTCCCCCTGAATTCCAGCATCCGCTTCCTGTCCACCTCTGCGCACTTCCCTGTCAGTCTGGTGGCTGGCTTATCATTCCTGTTTCCTTGTCCTGTCTTCCTCCTCTACCTCCTTTCTTCCTGGGACACAGCTGGGAAGATTTGCCAGTTTGTTTATGTCCCAGCACTAGCTGGATGGGTCACGCCATGTGCATGCTAAAAGATGCCAGCCAAAAGGCTTGTTGCCGCAGGGAGGGAGTCTGCGTGCTGGACATGGGATGTGGATTCCAGAGGTTCAGAGGGACCTGGGTCAGGTACTCTTATCCCCGGGGATCACCCTTTTTCCTCTGTGGAGAACAGGAGGCCTGAATGTAGTCCTACACATTTCCACAGCTGTGAGGTAAATGCAGAAGGTGATGAGATGTGCATGGCAGCTCTGCTCTGAGAGTTGATACGACTGATTAAAACAAGGGCTGTCTTGGCATACTGTTACACTATCACATATTGAGTTATTCAAAAGCATGTTCTTGTACTTGAAAAGAGATGAGTATCTGTCTTTTTATTGAATAAACTCATAAAAGGATCAGGAAACAGAAAAGGGGAGGGATGCTGTGTCAGCATGTAGGTTGCAAATGGAACAAAAGTTACTTCAAATATGGATGGGAACTCAGGAAGAAAAAATACTAAGCATGCTGTGGTTCTTTGACCAGTTGCCCTTCTCATCCTTACTTAAAATAGTTTTTACTGAGTTAAAATATTTGTAGAAGTGAAAAAGATTACAGCATTTTTAGGAAGCAGACACTAAGTCCTGTGGGAGTAAAAGTTCCCTCTCTGGCCCTGCGGAGGGAGGAGCAATGCTTCTGCAGCAAAGCCAGTTGAGCTCCATGATGGAGAATTCATCTTGTCTGAGGAGGATGAGCACCCATATCAGGTTCTGGTGTGTTTTCCAAGCAGAGTCAGTATTTGGCCTGTAGCAGCCAATGCTGTAACTTAAGATACGGTAGCACTGGGAAGATGTGTGGTTGTGCAGCTGAACCCACAGGAGCTGCCCAGAGGTGAGGGTGTGACCTCAGGGGCCCTTGAGTGTGTGCTTCTCTTGAAGCTGAAGAGTACTTGATGTGAAGGTAAGGGACTACTACATCAAGGACTGAAGTATTTGTATCCTTTCAAAACTGGACTTTGAACACATAGATTTTCCTCTTGAGTGATTCATAAAGAGTGATAATATTGCTATCCCCTGACACAAACTGTTGAAGTCAGTGAATCCTAAGAGATGGGCTTAATCTCACTAAAATTAAGCAATCCAACATTTCTGCAGTTGGTGTATGCTACAAGTCTAGTGTCCCTCTCTAGTCAAGAGAGTTCAGCATCTTCCCAGGGTGGTTGGCTCCCTCCTAGGAGACCTTTCTTCAGATAAGTGGACTAAATGACATATTGGAGGCTCCTGTTGGAGTCTAGCTGACTAACTTTGATCAGATTAATTTTAAGACTGAAGCCACCCTACAGATATTTTACTCCTGTCTCACAAATTTTTACTGCAGGTTTCCAGACTGCCACTGCACATCTGACAGCTCTCTCTAGGTGCTAAGTTGCACAGATGTACGTACCATGGGCAATGCTGGATATCCCTGTAATAACCTTTGAAAGCACTTTGTACTGCATTTACAAACATGTGTTTTCCTTAAGTAGGATCTTGTTTAGGTATCCTTTTGACCTTCCTGCTAATAGCAATTAACCTCTGAATTTTTCTACTTGATGTAAACACAACCTTATCTTTTTTTATTGATACCAAGCAAATTCAGATGTGTGGAAACCAAGCTTTCCAGTTTAGAGGTACTTCTTTGTAACCTAATCATAAGGCATGTACCTTGCCCATTACTGCCAGGGCAGATGTACAGTTGTGACTAAAGAAATTCCATCCTCTCAGCAGAGCTGTAATTGGCAATCTGCCGAGTGTGGCTGTGAGGGAAGTGCTCCTTTAAGTGACTTTAAACTCCTTGAAAGGGACTGGATAAACAAAGTTGGCTTTGCTGGCAGTGTTCTGATTTCAGCACATAAATTTTAGTTTATAGAATAATGCCTCTGTCCATTCATCTGTCTGTCTCTCCCCTGCCCCTCACCCTTCCTTTGCCCTATTGCTTTTTTGCCTTGAAAACTCCAGGATTTTATAATAAAGCCTTTGAGAGCTAACATATTTTTCCAGGGGTAGCTTGAGTGCAAAATCTACCTCATCTGGCAATACTTTATAAAAGTTAAACCAGGGAAGGAACATTCTGCAAACATTAAAACACGTGTTGGGCCAATCATGAGGGTGAAGTTACACTTGATACGTTTAGGAGTGAGCTCTTGAGTCATTGTAGTGTGAAGTACAGTTGTCTGCATGACTGTTTCTGTGCTGAAAGAGTTGTCCTTGGTCAGCGTAAGCATACAGAAAAGTCTGCCCTTTTGCAAAATGTACTTAAGATAAATAGGCTGTTAGCTCACATGTTTGTAGAAATAGTTTACTGAAGATCTTCCCTGGAGAATGAATAAACATTAGGATCAAAATTCAGTGCTCGTGGAACATGATGGCATTAATGTAAGTGAGTAACTGAAGGAAAGTGTGTGCTGAAGTGCTCTGCTGAATTGGGGCCAGGATGCTTATAAAACTGCTGCACACCTTGCATTAACAAGGCACAAAATATGCATCTCCCAAGTAAGATGCACTCCTTTTT
>VYZP01056527.1:0-16113 GCA_013400635.1 Hypocryptadius cinnamomeus
CTCCATCCTCCTTGCCGTAGCCTCGCCGGCGGCCGTAGGCTCTGTTCTCCTCCTCGGCCCAGCCGTAGCGCGGCGCCGGCGGCTCCGCGGCCGCGCGCTGGGAGCGCCTCTGGGAGCGCCGCCGGGATGGCCGCCTCGCCATGCTGCCCTGCCGCGAAGTGCTGGGCGCCGACGGCCCGACGCCGCCAGGGATCCGCTTCATGTTGGCCCGGTGCCTGAGGATCTCATCTTCCGCGGGGAACGGCAGCTTCTTGGCACCGATACGAGACAGCCAGGCCGTGTCAGTCGCCCGGCTGCCCCCCACCAGCCGCCCGCGCCGGGAGAGCACCTTCCTGGCCAGCCAGCCCGTGGCAGTGGCCGCCTTGCTCAGCACCTGTGCCCGGGGCTTGAATTTCCTTTCCGGGCGCCGGCGGAAGAGCAATGAGCCGTCCTCGGCGTCCTGCCCGCCCCGCCGCAGCAGCAGGAAGGATGGCCTCGATGGGGACTCCTTCTTGGCCTCCTCCTTGGCCTCCTCCTTGGCCTCCTCCTTCCTCTTCTTGCCCACCTGCTTGAAGCGCATCATCAGGTTGGAGGTGGACTTGAGCACTGCCTTGTTCTTCTTTTTCTTCCTCTTCTTGGTGCTGTGCTTATGCAGCCCCCAGAAGAAGCGGGATGTGTTCTTGAACTGCCCCTTCTTGGGCCGACGCAGCCCCAGGTTCTTGAAGCCCAGGAAGAGCTTCGAGGTGCTGCGGAGGCTCCGCTTTGCCCGGGCCTTCGGAGGTGCTGCTGCCTCCTCCTCAGCTGGGCTGGCTTCCACAGAATCTTTGGGCTGGCCCTTGGCCTCTGCACCCTTGGCCGCTTTCTTCTTCTTGTCAGTTGCCAGCCCCATCATCAGCTTGGAGGGGCCCTTCATGTTCTTCTTGGCTGTTGCAGCATTGCTCTCGCCCTCCTCTTCCTCCGTCTCCTTCTTCCCACGGCCCAGTTTCTTTGCCACTCCTATCTTGGGCAACCCCTTCTTCCCCTTCCCCTTCTTGGGCTCCTCTGCAACCACCTCCTCCTCATCTTTCTCCTTTTCCTCCTTTTCCACCTCCTTTTCCTCTTCCTTTTCCTCCTTGTCTTCCTTTTCCTCCTTTTCTTCCTTTTCCTCCTTTTCTTCCTTTCCCTCCTTTTCTTCCTTTCCCTCCTCCACCACCTCCGTCTCCTCGCTCTCCTCTGTCTTCAGCAGCTCCGCATCCGAGGCATCCTCTGACTCGTTGGGATCCTCCTTCTTGCCCTTCTTGCCATCCTTCCCTTTCCCTTTGCCCGCCTTCCCTTTGGGCTCCCCCTTCTTGCCGGCCATCCTGGCAGTGGCGGGCGCTCATGCTCCGGCCCCGGCGGGGCGCTGGGAGGTGATGCCCTGCGCGGGCAGGAGCCTGCTCCCGGCACAGCGGCCGGCTCGGGACCCCGCCGCCTGCCCCGCCTGGGTATTTACCTGTGCCCGGGTTTGGCGAGGCACATGCCCGTGCGTGGCTCCCTCGGGCGCCGGTGGCCGCCCGCTTGGCATGGCGCTGGGGCGGCGGGACCCGGCCCCGGGGCAGCCCGGCGGAGCTGCTCCTGCCTCCCGCGCACCCCGCGAGTCGGCAGCGCGGTGCCCGTGGCTGGGATCCGGCTGTAACCCAACCGCCGGGCTCGCGGTGGCATGAATAATGTAAGGGATGCACCACGCCAGCCCCGAGACTTTTCCGAAGGAGCAGGGAAAGGCTCCTGCTGCTGGGAGCATCCCCCCAGGGGAGCGCTGCAGGGGCAGCACCGTTACCCCAAAACGGGACCCTCCCCACGCCTCGGGGCTCCCTCTGCCCCTCCCTGAGGAATCAGCCTCTTCCTCCAGTCAGCACGGAGTCGGATGAAACCCGGGGATCCGTGAAGCCAAACGGCGGCACCAAGAGAGAGGCGACAATTCTGCAGAGCCCAAGGCGGCAGCGGGCACACACCCAAGGGGAGCGGCGCAAGGGAGGGACCCAACACCAGACCAAATTCCACAGCCCTGCCGGGAAGCGCTGAGGAGCCCGGAGCCCGCAGGGGCACTCCTCATGCCATGCCAGGGGTGGCAGGTATGGGCAGGGTGCCACACGTGCCCACACACAGCTGGCAAGAGGGGTTGCATGTGCCACACGTGTGACCCGTGGCAGTGCCAGCAGCGTGTTTGCACACACACGTGCCCGGGAGCGGGGTGACCACATCAAATGTTAATGCCAGCCCTGGATTCCTGCAGCTCATCAAAATTTAAGCAGCAGCAGCAGTGGGAACTCGCTGTCCCACATGGATCACCTGCAGGCAGCAGTGGGGCTGGTGGGGGCAGGGACAGCTGCACCCCCTTACAGGGGATGTGTTTGGGGAGACAGAAGCATCCAGCTGTGCAGCAGCTGGCAGAACCAAAGAACCAGCAGCAGTTGCTGGACTGAACCCGTTGGTCTCCCCCAGGATCAGAAGAGCCCAAGGCTGGCACCTCCTGGCATTGTGTTGTCCCCAAGCTTGTCCCTCCGTGCCACATCTACAGTGGAGCACCATCCACCGTGATCCCATGGCTTTGCCTACTCCCTGCATTAATTTCTGGGATGGACACATCCTGGTCTGCACAGATGGAGGCAGCTCTGGAGTGCAGGGTGGGCAGAGGGGCAGAGTGGAATGAGAAGCACCTGGCAGGCACCAGGAGAGGGTCTGTGACAGAAACACAGGATAGGCAGGAGCCCTACCTGGCACTGTCACAGTCCATGCACAGGTCTGCCATGGCCACTGAGCCATAGGGGGCAGATGGAGCCTGCCCTGCCAGGGGCACAGGCACCTGCCACACAGCACCACCCCACCCCTCCTCCTGGCATGGGCACACAGAGCCTGGGCACCACGATGTGGCAGGGAACCACCTCGGGCAGAGACACAGCCCTTCCCTCTCTGCTGGCAGAGAGCAGGGGTACCAGCCTGGTAAAAAGCTGCCAGAGGTCACTCCCATCCCACCACTTGTGCAGTCCTTGCCACCACCCCACTGCCCTCCATGGTCCCTACCTCTGTCCCCCCATGCAGGGTGGCCCTGGCAGTGCTCTCGGTGCCCTGGCACAGCTCCTGTGCTGTTGCCATGGCTGTGCTCGTGGTGCCTCCCTGCCCATGACAAGGGCTCTCCAAGAGGGGGAAAAAAGGGAGAGAGAGGGGCTTCATCCCACACAGATGCTGCCTCCCATGGTCCCAGCCTCCATACCAGACCCCAAAACATCTCCCCATGTTCTTTGTCCTTTGGCACGGCAGAGCTGGCCAAGAGGCTTTTGTGCCCAGGTGCAGTGGGATGGAAGCAAAGCAGGGGGTCAGAGGGGCACCCACCCTTGCTGGCTGTTTCCAGGGTGTTTGGGCAGGGGTACATCCAGCAGCAGCACACAGGAGGGATCCTGGCTGCAAAACCTGGCAGTGAGGGGTCTCTGTGGTGGCAATGGGTACCCAGAGCATCCATTAGTCGGGTCAGTCCTGAATGTCTCCAGCCACGTGGGTGAGGAAGGGAAAGCCACCTCACCCCAGGGACACGGCCCGGGGCAGCCCCGGTGGCTGTGCCGGGGCTGGATGCAGGGAGGGGATGGAGACTTTGGCCTCGGGGGTTCACCCGCCCCAGCCCGGCAGGACGCGCGGCTGCCCAGGACTGTTACCTTCGGAGTGCCGGCATCGGCGGGCAGAGCTCCAGAGGCAGCAGCTCCGCTCTCCAGGCAGGTCTGCGGTCACCAGCCGGCCCCGGGTCCGCTTACAGCCTGTTTCCAGTTACAGCCGGAGCAGGGCTCCGTGCCACCACACCACGCCACGCCACAGCGGCCCCGGCGCTGCCGTGCCTCCCGGGAGCCCCGTGCTCCAGCACCACGGAGCCAGCCCAGGCAGCTCCTGGCTGCAGAGCACCTCTCAGCACACCCCCTTCCCTGTCTTCAGTTCTGCATCATTGCACATCCACTCTCAAACACCTGTGAGCAGGTGAAGAAGCCCAGACACAGCTCTTGTCACTCCAGTCACAGCTCCAGGGATGCTGGGAGTGTAGGGATGAGATGGACCTCTCCAGCAGTGTGACAATGGCACAGCCCTCCAAGCCCCCGAGGCACAGTGGGGTCTTTGTCCTCAAGCACCCATCACCCCCCTGACCTGGCTAATTTCCACCCCCTCCAGTTCCTGCCTCCAAAATGAGGATGGAGACCGAGCACATGAGCAATACAAGGCAATCCCTGCCTGCCAGCTGCTGCCTGCTCCCCACGAGGGAGGTGTTATGGGAGGAGATAGGCCAGAGCAGATGCTGGGAGAACAAAGCAGCTGGGCACGATGCTGGCGTGCACCCAGCAATATGCTGGCTGGCAGCCCTGGAGCCAGGTCACAGCCCTGTGCCATCACCTCAGTCCCAAAGCCAAGCCCAGGAGCTTTCCTGGGCTAAAACAGCCTTGAAGTAAAAAGAATGTGGAGAAGGAGTGGTAGGAAACCTGGGGTAGAGGGTTCCAGGGAAGGAGGGAGTGCTCAGGGGAGGCTGCTCTGCTCTGGAGGGCAGTGGGAATGTGGGGCTGTGCAGAAGGTGGGAAGGCAGAAGGTGAGATAACAGAGGATAAAGACAGCAAGCAGCCAGGCAGGGACAGGCAGAGGTGAGGGGACACCACACACCTTGACCGGGAGAACAGCAGCACTCGCTTAAAAACCACCACCACACACAAAGGTCCCTTCCTGGCAAAGCCCCTGCGAGCCCAAGGGAGGTGCCACCCAGCTGGGGCACCCAGAGCCACTCACCTGGGGTAGCCAGCTGCCCTGCACGGCGTGGGGCTGCCTCGGTGCTCTGCCGGCCCCGCTCCCCGCGGGACATGGCTGCTGCATATTTGATGACTGCTATTATTCTCATCTCTGCTCGTGAGCAGAGCGATTGGAGCTGATCTTCCCTCACAGAGCTGGAGGGGTGGAGGGGTGAGGGCCCCCTTCTCCCGTGGTCCCTGTCCCTTGCACCCCTGGTGACACAGCTGGAGTGTCCCACATCCCTCCCAGGATGTAGGTGAGCCTCAGTGTAGCCCAGATGTGAACAGCTGGAAAATGGCCCTGACCGGTTCTGGCCCCCAAACCAGTGGGAGTTTAGAAGAAATCACAGAACACGGGTTCTCCTCACACCCCTCTCCAAAGGTGGGCTGGGACCAACCAGCTGCAGAGGTTCTGGCAGGAATCTAAACACCCATCAGCCCAAAAATATCAGAGCATCCTCTCCTCCCTGGATGAGCAGGACACTCCACCTGCCTTCACGACACTCCATTCTCCCCATTCCAGCACCGGGCTCCTGCATCCCACCAAACTGGGGACCCTTTTCCTGCAGTGATGGAGCCTGTGGCTCTGCCAAATGCAGGGGCAGAGAGAGCATCGTGCTGCAGCACCCGAGCCGGGAAAACCTCGGCTTCCTTCTCCTCCAGGCAGGCACGTCCCAGCCGTAATGCGGTGGGTATTTATTATGCTGATTCCTCAGAACGCGAGGGCTTAACTGCAAATTNATGAGCACAGAGCAGGGCTGCTGAGGGCAGCTTTCTCTGAGCATCATCCAGCCAAGGTTTTCCTCCTACAGCAGGGAAATGCAGGGTGCTGCTCTTCTGGGGGCAAATCCACAGCTCCTGCCTGCACCCACCCTCCTGGAGAGCCCTTCTCCCAACACACAAGGAGAGTCTGATCACATTTGCCTTCAGCAGCTCCCCAGTGAGGGGCTCTGGTCAATGCTTAAAACCCCAGAATGGTTTGGGTTGGCAGGGAGCTCAAAGCTCATCTCGTTCCACCCCCTGCCATGGGCAGGGACACCTTCCACCATCCCAGGTTGCTCCAAGCCCTGGCCTAGGACACTTCCAAGCATGAGGCAGCCACAGCTTCTCAGGCCCCTGTGCCAGGGCCTCACCACCCTCCCAGGGAAGAATCTCCTCCTAACACCTCATCTGTATCAGCCCTTTCAATTTAAACCATTCCCACTTTTCCTGTCAGTACATGCCCTTGTGAAAAGTCCCTCTTTCACCTTTTTTACAATCCCCTTTAAATACTGAAATGCTGCAAATTCCATGAACCTCAGGAGGCTCCAGTACAACCCTAATACTGCAGATTTCCCCTTTGCCCTTTGGATCTTGTCTTTTCAGGACTTGGAGATCTCTTGGAGGCAAACTCACTCCAGCACGAACTGCAACGTTTGCTGCTTTTAACATAAGTGCAGAACAATTAGGGAAGCTCCTGGAAGAAGGAATACTGCAATTAAATGGTGTATTTTCAAATGCAGCTATAAACCTGCTGCCAAAAAAGCTATTCTCTCTGAAAAAAGAAGTTGGCTTCTTCCAGCTTAACTATTTTTACTTCATCCCCATTCCAATTTTAATCATGTATCTGTTCATTTTGAAGAGGATAAAATGCCCATTTTCCTAAATGAAGCTAATTAGGCAGAGGGGGTTTTAACAATGATATGCCAAAATCAATTTGAAAGCCACACCGAGGTAGCAGCAACTATTCAAGGACAGGTTTCAGCAGGTAACACTGTGCATTTCAGCCTCACACCAAGCACCCCTGGCTCCCAGCACTACCTGGGCTGAGCATGAAGCCCTGTCAGCAGTTCTGCCTGCCCAGCTCCACGCCAAGGCTTGGCAGGCTGCAGGATTTGGATGGAAAAGTCAGAAACTCAGGGACAAAACGAAACCAAAATTAGTCTTTGTGAGGGCAATTCTGCCTGTGTGACCTTCATGGGAAATGGGAAGGGTGAGTTAATGTGCTGGAACAGCATCCCACCCAGCTCACACCGGGAAGGGCCAGCTTTCCACTGCCAGGCAGGGATAATGGGGATCATTTGGAGCTCGTTCTCCACTCGCTGCCTCCGTGGTCAGGATTTCCTCTGCACTCCAGCTGTGAACAAAGCCAGGAACAGGGAAGGGAACTTACAGAGTTCAAAGTCACCTTCTTAGCTTGGGCACTGTGTAAAGTATCTGTTTATCTCCCATCACCAGTCTCTTGCAGCCACTTCACCTTCTATTGCCCCCTAAATCTCCTGTGACAGCCTCCAGGATTCCTCAGGTGGCCAAAGGTAAAAAAGAGAGTCAAGAAACAAACCCAGCCATCTAGCCACCATTCACATGAAATAACAAGTTTTTATTTTCTCAAATAAAATAATCCTTCCATTTCTGCTCAATCATGGGGTGGGGAGGAGCAGGGAAGAGGGGAGGAACCCTGCTCAGACAGGTGTCACACCTGTCCTCACAGTTCTGCATCCACGTCAGACCAAACCCTTTTCCAATGAAAGAAAATAAAAGCTATTGGCAGCTCTTGATCCCAGAAGGCAAGAGCTGTCCTCTATCAGGCACTCTGAATTGTTTAGCAACAGTATTCAATGGAAAAGCATGATTACAAAAATCCCAGATTCCTGATGAACAATATCCAGACAAGCAATGTTTAACAGGGCTGGGGTAAAACTCACAGCATGGGGTGGTACCTTGAGCTCCAAAGAGCTGCAACTGGAATTTTGGGGCATGGTTGATGAGACCTCCACCTTGGGGACTGAAGGGCAGGACAACTCCTGCCCAACAAAGGAGGAAGCTCCCAAGGCAGCTCCTCAATGAGTGAGATGCCAGAAGTGAATCCTCACCCCAGACTACAGCTCTTGGATCATACCCCACTGCAGTCTGGCCAGGCTAATTAACCATTACCAGTTTAATTTCTCATCTCTCAGTACCAGGATGTCCTACAAACCCCACTGCAAGGCTCTGGAGAGGCACAGAGTGCCAGGTTTTAATGTTAATTGAGGTGGGACTATTAAAAATTGGGGTTGTCTCAGCTGCAGAGACGTGTCCAGCGAGCAGGGGAGGGAGAACTCTGATTCTGCTTCAGATCAATGCTTAAATTAAGTGAATGGATAAGCAGCAAAGCATCAGCAATGTTCTCTCAGCCCAAAGCACAGGGCCAGATTTTTACACACAAACCCACTGGGAATGCACATGGATTCATGTGCAAACCCTACAAGGGGCAGGACACTGCTGGCTGTGGAACTGTGTCCTACAAGAACTGGCTCCTTTCAAATTTTTAAGAAACATCACTTGGCCTGAAATGCTGCCAGATGGAAACCCATCTTCCCCATCCCCACCTGCAAGCACAGTAGCCTCATTTTCTGCCTTCCTCCAAGAGAAGGAGCTTCACAGAAGCTTTCTTGGCTCTGGAACACATCTCCCTTTTTCCCTTTTTTTTTTTTTTTTTTTTTTTTTTTTTTTTTTTTTTGGGTGTGTTTTGGTTTGTTTTTACATGGTCAGTTCTAATTGCAGTGATTAAAGGCAAGGCCAGGCACCAGCAGTTACTTCTTTACGATCTGAATGACATCTTCATGCTCCATCATATGGGTTAAGCCCACTCTTTGAGGGCTGTACTTTGTGCTTGTCCCCTTTGAAGCAAAAAAAGGGGAGAAGGGTTAGAAGACCAGTCAGAGACACGTGAAGACAGGAATTCCAGCTGCTGTCTAACACTTACCCACACCAAGGCATATTTGAACTGGCTGGCTAATGATCTGTGAATCCGATGGCACTGCAAGACACACAGGCAGAAGTTGAAGTATTTACATTTACTACTTTGCAAACAACTTTTTCAATACTCAGGAATTAACAGAAACTCAGGTCTATGCCAGAATTTACAATAAAGACTTTAAGAGCTAGTTAAAAGCAGTTGAAACCATACAGAACAGACACAGGAATCAGCAGCCCACATAAAGCCCCATTCCATTGTTTCCATGTGCTTTTTCACTGGGCTGCATTCAATAATTACTGTTTAAACCTTTTATAGCAGCTGTGAAAGAAACCTAAGGCAGATAAAAGGCAACAAAAGGAGAAGCACAACCAAACACTGACATGTCCTGAGCTTTATGGAGCACAAATCACAGCAGGTCCAGGAGGAACTGCCTTCTGCACACAGGGAAATGTAAAAGATGCAGAAAAATTACCACATGTTCCACAGAGGCCCCTTTCCGTAGAATAATGGCATCTGTAAAGTCTGGTCTCTCTGTGGAGAAGCAGAAGGGGGGAAAAAGCATTGGATTTCTATCAAGTGTGTTCTAAAATGCTGACACCATCTCACATCACCTTGTGCTTACTACTCCCAAATTCCTCCTTCCTGCTCCCAGACAGAACAGGGATCCAGTACCTAAAAGCATCAAATCAGCTCTCCACCACCCACAAGTGCCATTACCCACTCCACACAGTCAGCAGCTTCCTCACAGCCCACTGGTCTGACTCCATCCCAAACCCTTGACTTCAGAGAAACAAAACAACCCAAGTCAAAACACACCTGCTCAAGGAAAAACCAAATCCCCAAGATTTCAGAGCTTAACAAGCTCAGAAAATTCCTTCATCTCCTCACATTCACCCAAGTTTAGCTGCTCACAACCACACAGAGCAAGTTACAGATGTGCCTTCATCATTGGGAGAAGCTGCAAGTGAGTTATAAAGCAAAAGGAAGATCAAAGGCACCTCCAAAGGCATGGGAATCACCACATTTCTTACAGCAGGAACAGGAAACAAATTCTGGGTTCATCACAGTGTGCATAACAAGGTAAAAGCTGTGAACTTGCACACTTTATTCCCTTATATCCTGCAAAGACTTACGAAAATTCAGCTCTTGTAAAATACAATAGGAAGGCCATGGTGGGATCCACACATGGCAGGAAGCATTTCCCAAGAGCTGAAAGATGATTAGGGAGGGTGTAATTCCAGCATTTCCAAGGCACCAGCCCTGCTGGCAGCCTGTCTGGGGTCACTTACGTCCCCGTTTCTTGGTGTAGATGCAGGTGAGTGCCAGGTACTCCCAGAGTTTCTCCAGCAAGTAGTCCAGGTTCAGCTTCATGCCACAGCTGCAAAACACCAGGATCATCTGTTTACTGCTGTTGTGATTTAGGGATCCAGGAGAACAAGATGAAATGTCTTTATTAAAGTGCTGGAGAATGAGGAAAGTCGTTAATGAGGCAAGGAAAGGAAAAACACAAGGTAAAATGACCTTAAACTGCAGGAGGGCAGGGTTAGATTAGATATGAGGAAGAAATTCCTTACTGAAGGGATGGAGAAGCACTGGAACAGGTTGCACAGAGAGTTTCTGGCTGCTCCATCCCTGGAATTGTTCAAGGCTAGGTTGGATGGGGTCTGGAGCAAACTGATCTAGAGGAAGGTGTCCCTGCCCATGGCAGGGGGTGGAATGAGATGAGCTTTAGGGTCCCTTCCAACCCAAACCATTCCATGATTCCAGAAGGGTGAACAGCTTTGAAGCAGCAAAGCCCAGCAGATAGATCAGCACTTCCCAGGAAACAAGCCAGATTGTTTGACTCTGTCCTGCAGACGGCACAGAGAAGCCCAGCTGCCTGCCTCTCCAGGAGAAGGAAATCTGGGAAAAGCTGCACAGCAGCTCTGCTTCTCACCCCAGCAGCCCTGGGAGAAGTCAGAGAAAGGGGTGTGAAATGAACCCCACACCAGGCAGACCAGAAGAAAAGGCAACATGACAGCTCCTACCTGATGACAACACTGTGAGGCCTCCGAGCAAGACGATCCACCTCCTCCATGGATATCTGGTCAATCTTGTTATAGACCTAAACCAAAGGGAAAACAACACAGCCCTTAGCAAGGCAATTCAGCAACATGTACAAAGAACAAGGTAACTCCAGCACCTGAAACAGAAACACAGATCCTGTCAGAAGATAAGCCAAGACTCTCAGTAAAACAAACTATTAAAATTCAGAAGCCTGAATATAAATTTTGGCCTTTTAAAATTCTCCCTTTGGGATGACTTGGAACACGTTCTTTGATTTTATACAGACCCAGTGGCTACAAACAGAGCCCTAAAGGGACCTCTGGCACACAAGGGACCAGATGTGAAAAGTTAAGCACGGAGCTGGCAGCAGGCGAGGCTCCACACGTGGGAGCAAAGCCCGGCACCAGGATTGGAAGCTCTGCTGCTCCAGGGCAGCACCAGCCACAAGAGGGCCCAGGGAACACACAGAGCACAGCTGCACATCCAAAGCCTATAAAAAACTCCCTGTCGAGCTGTTTTCCACCTCTTAAACCCCAAATCGTTACTGTTTTAGGAGCCAGGAACAAGGGCATGGAGTAATAGGACAAGGGGGAATGGCTTTAAATTGAGAGGGCAGGGTTAGATGGGATATTGGGAAACTATTCTTCCCTGTGAGGGTGGGGAGGCCCTGGCATAGGTTTCCCAGAGAAGCTGTGGCTGCCCCTGGATCCCTGGAAGTGCCCAAAGCCAGGTTGGACGAGGCTTGGAGCACCCTGGGACAGTGGAAGGTGTCCCTGCCATGGCAGGGGTGGAATGAGGTGAGCTTTAAGGTCCCTTCCCACCCAAACCATTCCATGATTCTGTGAAGTTCCAACGTTTCCTTTGGCACAGAAAAGAGATGCTGGGTGTGACAGAAGCCAGGCTGCCCAGGATACTCACATAGAGGCATGGCATGTAGACCCTGTTTCCTACAATCACATCAATGAACTCATCAGGGGAACAATCCTCTCTGAACAGGACCTCAGCGTTGAAGATTTCTGAGGTGGACACTGTCAAGGCCCAAATCCCAGCTCACCACACAGGCTGAGCTCCCTGGTGACAGCCTGTTGCCAACCAGCCAGCACCAAAGTGACACCAAGGCTGTCCCACAGCAGGAAGCACTTAAACCATGAGCTGCTGATGGCTTAAGGGTCTCCCCTTTTAGGAAAGGATACTGTATTCATGGAGGATGAGCTGAACCAGCTTCTCAGAGCACTGAGTCAACGTGACAGTGGAGTTGAAGGAGATGCCTCCACCCTTCTTGGGCTGCAGGAGGCAAAAAAGCAATGTAAGAACATTCTGCAAATCCCACAGCCCTCAGCCTGTCCAACACGAGGGGCAGCACAGAGTGAGCTCAGCTTTGAGCAGGCAGGCAGACAAGCTGTGCCTGCAGCAGCTTAGGAAGCCTCACCTTGAAGTAGATATTTGGTTTGCTCTTGTTCAGCCGGATTCCTACAGATTCCAGTTCTTTCTCCAGCAAGGCCCTGCAGGGACACAGCCCCTGTGAGGCTGAGCGTGGCCAGGTGACACCCAGACCTTTCCCTTTTTGATTCATGTGTTGATAGAGCCCTGCCACAAGCCTAAACTCCCTCTAACGCAGGTCAGAGTCTGTGGTGGGAATCCAGGCTGACATTCCCATCTGTGACAGCAGTGCTGTAGGAATGACCCTCCAGCTGAGCACCCACTCCAGTCAGCAGGATGCTCCTCATGGGATACAACCCCCATCTTGTACTCAATAATTTAATTCCTCATTCCCCAGGTGCTCTCCACAATTCCTCAGGGAGCTGGCATGTTTTCAAGCCCAGAGCCCAGCCCACACTCACCTCTGCACCTCACCCTTGGTGGCATCCAGCATCATGATAACGACGTCTGCTGTCCTGGCCACAGCGATCACCTGCCGGCCTCTGCCCTTCCCTGGGGACACAGGAGGGGATGCACATCAGCAAGAGGAACCAGTTGAGTTCTCTGACAGATGGGGACTCCTGCCCTGTGCAGCAGCTTGAAAGCAAGGAAAAAGATCCTGCAGTGCTGTTCTGGCTGCAGTCAGCTGCTGGAAGCCCAGGCAGCACAGAGAGCTCAGCAGAGAGGAGATAGTGCCAGAAGGTGCTTTAGGAAACACAGCCACTGTTCTAGTGACCCAAGGGAATGGCTGGAGCTGTGCCAGGGAGGGTTAGGTTGGATATTAGGAAAAGGTTCTTCAACCCAGAGGGTGTTTGGGCACTGACCAGGCTCCCCAGGGAATGGGCACGGCCCCAAGGCTGCCACAGCTCCAGGAGTGTTTGGACAACACCAGGCACAGGGTGGGATTGTTGGGGTGTTCTGTGCAGGGCCAGGAGTTGNCAGGGACAGGGTGGGATTGTTGGACTGGATGATCCCTGTGGGTCCCCTCCCAGATGTTCCATGACTCCCTGATTTCCTAAGCTATTTTCAGACACAACCAGCCAATAAAGACAATGACAACACAGAGAGACAAAGCCAACATCTCTTCCCAGAATCAGGAGTCATGGGAGGACTGGCAGGAACTCAGGGAATTACTCAAACAAGGTTAGTGTTTAGCTGTAATTCTCCCTCTGCCTCTCCAGCATCTTTCTATAGATTTCCTCAGTACCAGAAAACAGATGAGCCACTTAACACTCAGGCAAGGATGTGAGAAGTGACTGGCTTGCTTTGGCTCCCACCTCCAGAAAACCATCTTTGTGCTACATATAGACCCTTCTGTGGGCTCAGGGACAGGAATCGTGCCTCACACAGGATCAAGGACTCAAAAATTTGGAAAGACAGTGTAGGAACTCTTGGCCCAGGAAACCTGTGTGTATCTGAGACATCCAGGGGCACTACTGAGGGCAAATCCCTCCTGTACATGAGCCAACCTTGAGCTGCTCCTTCGATGATTCCAGGCAGATCCAGCAGCTGAATATTGGCTCCTTTGTACTGAAAGAGAAAGGAAGGATGGAAAGTTGAAAGCTTCTTGCAGGGCACCTGAGCTGCCCCCAAAGCCTCAAACTCATGCTGGGGGTCCACATCCTGTGGGGAGTGGAATTGGATGGAACTGGCAGGCCAGGGGAACTCTGCACAAAGCTCATGGCTCTGCCCTGAGGCAAATTCCAGAGCCACGGGCTGTGTTCAGCAGCACACACAGCTTGCATTAGAGCCTGACCCCCTAAAGCATCCTGTGACTGCAGCTGGACAAAGCACCAGAAAGACAGCACAGCAGACCCACATTCCCAAGTTTGGGGAATGGAAAGGAAAAACAACCCTTCTTTTCTTGGTCTAATGAGAAAACTCAGTAATGAACAAGTGCCACATCTCTTACTGTGACAGATCAAACCGTTCAGGTGTGCTGCAGGTAAAAAAACCCAGGAGACACTCATTCGTAGGATTTGCAAGGCATTGGCTCTCCAGCTGTTGTTGCAGCTCACAGCTCTGCTTGAATGTGTTACATTAAACTCCTTTTCCCACTAGTACAGTTACTTTCATTATTTAACTCCCCCTTCCATCCTGACCCAGATTTCCTCATTACTCTTGGACACTTTTCAGTTTGATGCCCTTTATCATTTGCTTTACTGATGGATGCTGAGGTCACCACTAATAAAACCCCTCAAGGACAGGAAGAGCTGCATTTTGTTTTGAAAGTGATCACAGCACAGATTGCCTCTGTAAAGCTTCATTAAAAACAAATCTGTCAAGGTTTGCAGCCAGCTGGTCACTGGCACTGACAGTGGTTATACAAAATTCAGTTGAGAATTGTGGTATTGCTCTGGCCAGTCCAAGAGCAGCACAAAAATCCTGATCAGGAAGCCAATCCTGAAGAGTTCAGGGAAGTGCTGCATCAGCACTGAAAAGTTTAAAGCAAAATTCAGCTTTGGAGACCTTAGGATGTGTGTGCTCCTTAGTGGCAGCACAAGTGTGGCTGTGCAAACACATTTCCACAGCTGGAGGAGGATCCTGCTCACCTCTATGACTCCTGGGATGCAGGTCAGCGTGGTGAACTCGTAGGACGCGGCTTCGCTGGCAGTCGAGGTCATTAAACTCAGAAACGTGGACTGAAATGCAAGAGATCAGCATCAGCAGGCAGGAAAATGAGAAGGTTCAGCAAAACAAGCAACACCAAAGTGTTCCTCAGGCTGTGGAAGTTGTGTTGTGGCTGTTCCAGGCACAGGGACTGAGGTGGTGACACTGGCATGGAACTGAAGTAAATCAGTTTTTTTCTTTCCTCAGCACTGCTGGGGCTGGGCAAGAACAACTTTCAGGCAACAACAAGTTCCACAGGGCAGAGCACACAACATGAAGGAGTGTTTCCCCATCTCCAACTTTCAGCTAGATCACAGAATCATGGAATGCTTTGGGCTGGAAGTGACCTCAAAGCCCATTTCATTCCACCCCTGCCATGGACACCTGCCACTGTCCCAGGCTGCTCCAAGCCCTGTCCAGCCTGGCCTTGGGCACTGCCAGGGATCCAGGGGCAGCCACAGCTTCTCTGGGCACCTGTGCCAGGGCCTCCCCACCCTCATGGGGAAGAATTCCTTCCATATATTTCACCTAAATTCCCCCTCTTCCAGTGTGAACCCATTCCTTTTCCTGCCACTACAGTTCCTGACAAAGAATCCCTTCCAGCTCCCCTGTAGCCTTTTCAGGTACTGTGAGGTCTCGACACAACCTCCTCTCCTCCAGCCCCAACTCTCTCAGCCTGTCTCCACTCCCCAGTCCTCTCTCCAACAGCTCCACGTCCTCCTCATGCTGGAGACACCAGAACCATGCACAGGACTCGAGGTGGGATCCCACCAGAGCAGCTTTAAGGTGCCTCCCAAACCATTCTACGGTGCTGTGATCCCAAAGCTGCTCTGCAGCCACTGCAAACCCCAGAGAGCACAAACCTGACTGACCTTCCCCAAACCTGCCCAGCAGCCACTGCAAACCCCAGAGAGCACAAACCCTGACTGACCTTCCCCACAGAAGGAAATCCGATCAGTGCCACGCGGGCATCTCCTGATTTCATCACATCGAAGCCCTCGCCCTTGGCAGCCGGGGATTTGGAGGGCTCCAGCAGCTGAGCTCTGTACTTTGCAAGCTTTGCCTTCAGCAGGCCCAGGTGGTACTCGGTGGCTGCAATGACACAAACCCAACAGCTGGTTGGCACAAAGCTGCTGGTGATTCACCTCTGGGAGTGAGAACCTTCCTAGAAAGGAAACACTTATGGATCTTGGTCAGTATCTTAAGCGCTGCCAGGCACAGAGCTGCTCCCAGCTGCTCCATCACCAACCCTGGGCACTGAGAGCAAACCTTCCAGGGACCTGCACGAGGTCAGAGTGGAGGGAAACAGCCAAAAAATTCCCGAGTTAAAGGAGCAGGGCAGAGGGAGGGCAGGTGCAGGAATGAAGGGAGCCAGTTCAGGAGAGAGAGGTCACAGGGGGAGCAGCCCCTCCTTACACCTGCTCACATTCAGCACCCCAAAATGACCAGATTATTTTCCCCTCCTCTTGTCAACTTTTAAAGACACATTTAACTCAGAGCTCACATGTGTGAAAGTATTTTACTGCCTTATTCTTAGCAAAACACTTGAATTTACACCTGAACCAAAAAAAA
>VYZP01056527.1:16120-60314 GCA_013400635.1 Hypocryptadius cinnamomeus
AACATTAAATTAAAACCGAAAAAAAAAAAAAAAAAAAAAAAAAAAAAAAGGAAGGTGGTTGTCTCACTTTGTAACAGGTAAGGGCATGAAACCAGGAGCTTACAGGTTTATTTCTATTAAAATAGCAAACTCCACACAGCCCACAGCCCCAGCAGCAGCTCTGGCAGATCCCACGGGGAGCCCCCAGACCACCCAAACACCAGGAGCCTCCTGTGCCAGCAGAACTTCAGATGTCCCCCCCTCCCAGCTCCGGGGGGGCTGCGACTGCAGCCCAGGGCAGGAAAGAGAGCAGCCCCCGCCCCCTCACACACNCCGCGCTGCGAGCTCCGGCCGCGCCCCGAGCCCCGCGCCCTGCGTTCCGCCCGCCGCCACCGCGGGGGCACCGGGAGGGTCCCCGGGGAGGTGACCCCCGGTGGGGGCGAGAGCTGCGGGGACAGGAGGCTACGGAGGGACAGGCTCAAAGGGACAGGTCTCAGAAAGCGGGAGAGCCCCTCATCGGCACTGCCTCCTCCTGCTCCTCTAATTAAGGCCGGATCCTGAAAGGAGCGTGGAGCCGCCGGGGGTTGGGGATCGGGCTCTGCTCGCAGGCACGCAGAGACAGGACACGAGGAAACGGCCTCAAGGGGCCAGGGGAGTTCAGGATGGGCATCAGGAGGAATTTATTCCCCGAAAGGGTGATTAGATATTGTCCAGGGAGGTTGGTGGAGTCCCCATCCCTGGAGGTGTTCAGGGAAAGAATGGATGTGACAGTGCCACCAAGTGAAAAGGTAGGGATGGGCCACAGGCTGGACTCGATGCTCTCAGGGGTCTTTTCCAGCTTTAAAAATTCTGACAGTCTGTGAATTAAGGCCATCAGAAGCTGCTGGGACTCCTGGAGAAGCCCTCAAGGGAGAAGGTGAAGCACAGCAATGCCCTGGAACCAGGCAGTGCTGTGGTGGACAAACACACACGGACACAGGCCCCTTCAACAGAATTCATGTTTAATTCGGACGTTGATCGCTCCACAAAACTCCTCCTCGGCCCCCACATGGACACCCTGCTGCAGCCAGAGCGGTTCAAGAGACACCACATCCTCTCCCAAGCCCAAACACCCCATTTCTCACCTCTGCCCCCCAAATCCTCCCCTGGGCCATTCTCTCTCACCACACCACGACATACAGAACATCTCCCCTCAAACAGGTCAAAGAAAAGGAAAAACCAAAGCAAAGGCCTTTGAGGAGGGAAAATCCACACACCAACAGCCCCTGCAAAACCCTCAGCTCCACAACCTGCTCTGCACCTGCCACACATCACATCCAGGCAGTTCTGGAGCCAAGCTGAAATTCCCCTCAGGATGGTGGGAAGAAGGCAGGCACAGAGCAGGGTGCTCTTTCCACACCCTTCTCACAACGTATCAAGTATTAAAAAAAACCCCAATTTCATTGGTTTAGGGATAGTTACACATGTTAAACACCCACCAGGACCATCCTAACTCAGCTTCTGCCAACCAACAGGGTTAATTCAACTAAACCATACCAGAAATCCAAGTGTCCCTCTGGCACTGACAGCCCTGGGGAGCACAGGGACACGGTGCCACCACCAGCATTGCACAGACAGCTCCAGAGGGCTGGGAAGAGCCGTTGGAGCTGGGTCCCTGCACTCACACAGCACCTGGGAAGGAGGTTGCACCCCCACACTTGGTCACAGTGGAGCAGCACCACTGGTTTTCACCCCTAAAAACCAGGACACCTCCCAGCACCACCCGTGAGGAAATCCCTCTCCTCCAAAGGGGCTGAGTTTCTCCGAGAGGAGCAAATTAAAACGGGAACACACTTCCCAAGTGCTCTGCTCACAGCCCCAAATCACCTCAATGCTGTCCCTGCACATCCTCCAGCAAGAGCCAAGGCACCAGCACACAGTCCCTGGGAAGGGCCAGGTCTCTCCCTCCTCCCCCAGGCATCTCTCTCTGGGGAGAAGGGCTGATCCACGGAGAGCAGCACGCGCGAGGCGGGCGAATTCCGCATCACCTCCCGAGACCCAGCACTCCAAACCCCAACTTGGAATGGAGGAAAGGGCTCTCCAAGCCCTGAATCCTCCTCAGTAAGGCTTAAACAAGCTGTAACTGCTGCCAAAAGGGAAATGAGTTAAAAAGAAGCAAAACCCAAAGCACCTCATGCCGGCACATGGAGGCTTCAATCCCCTCTCCCAGGTGGAAAATCCACATGTCTGCCTGGAGGAAGCTGGGCTTTAAAACAGCCAGAAAAAAGGCAAACTAAACTCTCACAAAGCCCTGCAGGTGACAGGGCTGACAAGGTAAAAACATAACTGAGGCCAAGTTTTAAAGTGTCTTTAAAAAAACCACCCCACACACACGCACGCTTTGGCACAGGAGCCTTAAGTTATGTCACTTGGAACATTCAGAGTCAGAGGGAGCTACTGAGAAGGGTTATTTTTTAAACTTTTTTTCTTGTTTTTCCTTGCAAAAAGGTGTCAAGCAGTGGTGGTGAAGCATGAAGGGGGAGTACAAACGTTGAGCAGTCCCAGGGTGACGCTGCTCAGTGTTTGTGCTCTGGTTATGTTCCCAAAGCTTAGCTGGATACAGACACAGATATAAAAACACAGACATTCCTGGTTTTCAATGTGAAAACTGTAACATGGAATCCAGAATACTTGTGCATTTGCCATAGGGTCCTTTGGAAAAGGAACCATAAAAATAGATTTTTTTTTTTAATAAAAGGTTTTTTTTGTCTTTTTTTAACTTTTTTTTTTTTTTACCCTTAACTTAAGTAAAGAGCAAATATACACCTACAAGCAGAGTTCAGATCCACTTTACTGAGAGCCTGGAAGTCCGTACATCAAATTAATTCCCAATGGCGTATCCAGACACAGGAACAGCTCCCAGCTCCAAAGGGCTGGCATTCCTGAAAGATCTGCAGCTCCAGCTAACCTTGTTAGCCAGCAAAGCCTCATTCCAGCCTTACCTCAGCCAACACTCCCCAACAGACTCCACAGCTGAGCCTCACACCCAGGACCTGGCTCTGAGAGCATCAGAGCTGGAAATCTGGGCAAGAAACCTGAATCCTGGTGATTTCAACCCACATCAGGATATAACAAGGAAAATATAAGCCTTGAGCTTACATTTCCTTATTATTTAGAGGCCAGAGCACTGATTCCAGCTACTGAGAAACAGCTTCCAGAGGAGAGCCAGGAGGAACTTCAGTGACAGAGAAACGAGCTGTGCAACAAGAAAGTGCATTAAAGTAGCTTAAAACCAGAGTAAAGATCAAATGGCCACTCGACAGGAGGGAGAATCAAGCTCCAGCAGCTCCTCGGGCTGGGTGAGTTTCCATCCAGGCTCTCTTTCTCTCTCTCTCTCGAGTCCAAGGGCAGGAGAAAAGCGTGCATTCCCGTGCTCCCACAGGGACACAGTTCTCCTGGCAGGCCATGCTCTCCTGCCCCTTTGCTTCTGGGCGTTGTCAGATGTGGGCAGCTGTCATCGGAACTCGTAGATAGGAGCACTGTGCTCGGGAACGTGCGTTAAATTCAATGACTGATACCTGGCAGAGGAGGGAGAGAGGGAGGAGAGGATTACACGGAGCTCCTGCTTGGCAGCCACAGAGCAGACACTCTGCTGGCTGCTCTTCTCTCCCCCTTTACAGTCCCAGAGTGTTCAGGCATCCAACACCCACTTCCCACAGTCCAAAATCCTGACAGGGCTCAGCATCGTTCCTCATCACTCCACAACTCCCTGACAGGAGGGTGCAGCCAGACGGGGGTTGGGCTTTTTTCCCACAAAACTAGCGATAGGACAAGGGGAAACAGCTTCAAGTTGTGCCAGGAGAGGTTGGATATGAAGAAAAAATTCCTCACTGAAAGAGTGGTTTAGACCTGGAATGGCCTGCCCAGGGAAGTGGTGGAGTTGCCACCCCTGGAAGTGCTCAGAAATCAAACAGACATTCCCTTTAGGGTTTAGTGGGAATGGTGGTATTCGGTCAAAGGTTGGACTTGATGATTTTGGAGGTTTTTTTCCAACCTTAATGAATCTGTAATTCCCACTCTGGTCCCTCTGAGCCACCTGCAGCAAGGCAGCATTCCAGGTGGGCTGACTGTGGTGGTTTTTTCGACTCCCTTTGAAGTTCAACAACTTTCAAGTTCAAACAGTGTTTGCTACAAGTGCAAATTACACATGAGTCTTTCAAAGCTCAGCTAGAGGGAATGTGTCTGAAAGCCTCCTGGTTCCTTCCCTCCCCCTGAGAGCTTCCAGCCATCCACCTGCTGCTCATGACAACCATGCAAGGGAAAAGAGCTCTCCACAGCTACTTGTCTCCAACAAAACCCCCACCAATTAGCTTTGACTGTTCTCTTGTCTTAACAGCAACACCCCAAGAACCTCAGAATACAAAACATTGGCCTGGCAAGATTTCTGCCTGAAGGGAGGAACAGCCAAGCTGTTCCTGAGGAGAGAGAACTGAGCTCCCTCACAGGAGGCCCTGTATCATCTTCCCTCCTCCATCCTGCCATCCCAAATTTCCTCTCCTTTTCCATAAGGGCAGTTCTTTATACCACACCAATGGACTACACCAGCCAGCTCAGGCCAGCCTTGGCCCACACCCCTCCCTTCAGCCCCAAGGTCCAACCACCAGCCTGAATCTCCTGCTTGGACACTCCCAAGGTTGTGGACAAGCAGGAGAGGAGTCACAGTTTGGTTTAAGTCTTCAGGAAGCTTCCTTACCATTCTGAACTCCTATGGTAGTAATAGCCCTCTATAGATGCTGCTGACTTCTGGAAGCAGATGTAATAGAAACCAGCAAAGGAAGCACCACTGATGTCCTTGATGGTGTGATCTGGGACTAGGAACTGCTCCTGCATTCAAAACACAGGCTGCATCTTAAAATGTTGGTCAAATACAGCCCCACCCCACCCCAATCTGCCCTCCCAACCCAAATATTGGCACCCACTAACATGAAGACATTCCTGGCTGAGCACCCCCTGCACTCAGCAGCCCAGAGCAGAGACCAGAGTGTCCCTTCACCACCTGCCACTGCAGGGACCTCACAGGGAAGCAGATAACTGAGAACAGAATGAGTTTTAAGAGTGCAAGAGATCAGTTTCAATACCTGTCCCCTGCAAACCAGAAGCCCACTGCAAAACTGGGAGTCAGAGCCTGAGAAGGAAGAGAAGGCTCCAGAGAATTCTCACTGTAGCTTTTCAACACTTATGGGAAAGCTGGAGAGGAACTTTGCTAAGGACATGGAGTGGCAGGAAGAGAGGGAATGGCTTCCCATTGCCAGAGGGCAGCTTTAGATGGGATATTGGGACAACATTTTTCCCTGTGAAGGTGGGGAGGCCCTGGCATAGGGTGCCCAGAGAAGCTGTGGATGCCCCTGGATCCCTGGAAGCTCCAAGGACAGGGCTTGGGATAGTGGGAGGTGTCCCTGCCCTTGGCAGGAGGATGGAACAAGATGAGCTTTAAGGTTCCTTCCACCCCAAACCAGTCTATGGTGAACTGTGATGATCCCAGCTGAAGAACAGAGCTGCAGAGTGGCCAGTCTGCATCCAACACAGGCCCCACACAGGGACTGGAGACATCAATTCTCTCATCCTCTGCAGCATCACCAAGCAAGATTTTCCTGTTGTGTTTTTAGCCATGACTGCAGCCCTTAAGGACACAATTAGCTGGCTAGACACGAGTCACACTGGAACTTGCAAGTACAGTGGGTTTTGGGGTTGGCAGGGCAAGATCTTTCATTAAACCATCATAGCTGGAAAAGCTCTGACACCTCAAGTCTCTGCCAGTTCCTTGCAAGCAGCTCAGCAGAGAAGGAGACAGGCAAGGTTTACCTTCCATCTCATGAAGACATAGTCCCCATTTTTTAGATCTTCATAATCAAAGTCATCAGAGTTAAATGTTTTTGCATACTGGTAAAAAGCCTGGAACTTTCCCTGAAAAAAAAAAAAGAAAAAAAAACCCCCAGGATGTTTATTCCAGGAATAGAACTTCTAATACCAGCTGCTGTTTAGGAGGGAAATGTACTGACACTCACAGCAACATCCAGCCTGGCTGGAGAAGCTCCTGCACTTCCAGAGGAAGATATTTTGATAGAAATATAACAAACATCAAAGCTTGGAAAACAACAGCCAGGGGCAGGGGGGTGATCAGGTGGCTGCTGTGGCCTCAAAACACAGCAGCAGGTACACCCTGCCCTGAGCAGGGACACAGGCACCAACTACCCTACCTGTGCTCGTGGGATCCCTTTCCCCTTCTCCATTCCATTTTGTAGTAAGTCTCCAAAAATAAGGAGTGTGTTCTCTTAGGGGGTCAAGAGATGGGGATTGCTCCTGCTCCCTTCCCACCCTGTGGCCAACAAGTGGAAAACAAGACATCCCCTCCCTCGTGACATATCACAGCTTGCTGAAGAGACCTCTATTTGCAAAGATCCCAGTGGGAGAAGGAGGGAGACAGCAAAAAGGAGAGGTCTCCAGGCCTTTCTGCCAGCTTTTGCACTGGCACACACTGCAGCTCTCCCCCAAACCAGCAGCCCAGACCCACACTCTGCCCCCAGATTTATTTACCCAGTGTTTACGGTCCACGTCCTCGTCGGCGTCCCACTTGCGCGTCAGGAACGGGTGCTTCTTACTGATTATCTCGCCTTCGAAGAACGTGGTGAGGGTTGGGTACTCCTGGCAGAGGGGAGACAAAGGTGGGCTCACAATTGTCACCTACAGACACAAACCCAACAGCACACAAAGCTCCGTGCACTCAGCAAAAAGCATCTCCCAGGGAGAGCTCCGGGCAACCTGAGGCTGCTGCTCCCATCCCTCGTCCAGCCCCACACCTCTCCAAGGCTGATTGTTCCAGTCTCTAATTCCAGCCTTTCTCTGCCTCTCTCCTCACTTTGTGAAGCCAGGAGCCATGTCAGAGCTGGGCTGTGGGGAAGCATTTGGAACACAAGCAGCTGAGGGGGCAGGAGTGGCTCAGCCTGGAAAAAAGGAGCCTCACTCTCCAAACTCCCTGACAGGAGGGTGCAGCCAGGTGGGGGTCAGGCTCTGCTCCCAGGGAACAAGGGACAGGACAAGAAGAAATGTCCTCAAAGTGCACCAAGGGAGGTTTAGATTGGATATGAGGAACAATTTAAAAGAGTGGTTAAATGTTGGAACAGGCTGCCCAGGGAAGTGGGGGACCTGGCTGTGTCCTGGGTCACTGGTTGGACTCAATGACTTTAGAGGGCTTTCCCAACTTTAAATGATTCCATGGAGCTCCCAGCTGGAGCTCACCCGTGACATTTACAGCCAGCACCATTCCCCAGCTGATACCCTGTGATCAAATCTACAACATGTTCAACCACTTCCTATTTCTGGCAGCAGCTTCTCCCACCCCAGCAGGAAATAAAAGCCTTCACACAGCCCCTCTTTGTGGAGTTGTGCAGTTAACACTCACCTCTGTAAGGCCTTTAATCTTCAAGTATCCACAGAGATAGGAGTTTTCCATATCCACATGCTGCAAAAGAGTGCAAAGTCCAACCATAAAAATAGGCATGAAGGTGCATGCTTGATCCAAAGCAGTTTCTAACCTTTCCAAGGATAATTTCAGCTCCAGCTGGTACCCATTGCCCAATATTCACACTGCCAGCCCTTTTCCATGATGGGAACCACCTAGAAAGATCATTTGCAGGTGCCCAGCTCACCTGTGGCAGCCTCCACATCCCAGGCCTGCTCCTCTGCCCAGAACTCTCCAGCAGGAAGCAAATCCCCTTTCCAGCCGGAAGGGATCTGACTCACAGTGTTCTCCAAGAAAAAGCATCCCTGGAAGAATCACCCACACCCCCAGCACTTTGCAGGAGGCCTTGCTTCTAAATCTAAAGCTTTTATGCCACCTGCATTTGGAGTTATCAGGCTGCATGTCTCTGCCTGTGCTGTGCAGAAACTAGGCAAGGATTTGCCTGCTCCTTTAAAAGCAGGGATTTTCCAAGGGATTTTTTTCTTTTCCCTGACATCTCCAGATCCGCTTTCAAAACACGCAGTGAGTTATTCAGGGACGTGCAAACCTCCACCCATGAGAAGATGGATCTTCCCCACCTGTGATCAAGGACTGCAACGTTTCCCTGTGCTCAGCACAGGGAGAGCAGGCAGCCCCCTCTCCTCAGCTGACACATGCAAAACAGGCACGTTTTAGGCACAAAAGCAGCGTTTTTAAGCACAAAACCACAGCCAGCCCCTGCGAGGTGGCAGCGTGCAGTGGAGCTGAGCAGCCATGGGATGTCCCCACCACAACAAATCCCACCAGGAACGTGGAGAACTGAACATAAAAATACCCCGCCGGCTGGAATCATCACAGAACCACTGAGGCTGGAAAAGAGCTGAGATCATCCAGCCCATCCTGTGACTGATTCACCACCGTGTCAACCAGACCAGAGCACTGAGTGCCACGTCCAGCCTTTCCTTAAACACCTCCAGGGATGGTAACTCCCCCACCTCCCTAGGCAGTCCGTTCGAATGTTTAACGACCTTTTCCGTGAAGAAATTCCTCCTTATATCGGGGGGTAAGGTGATGCAGGTGCTGTCGCAAGGGGCCGGCAGGGCGGGAAGGGCCACGGCGGCCTGAGGCGAACGGGGGACCCGCTGGCCTCAGGCCGCCGTGGCCCTTCCCGCCCTGCCGGCCCCTTGCGACAGNCTCGCCCCGCCACCCCCCTCACCTGCATGACGACCTCCACCTCGTAAGCGTTGCCTTTGCTGCGCTGCTGCCCGCGGAACTTGGCCCCGCTGTAGAGAAGCGAAGTGGCCACTCCAGGCTGCGCCGTGTTGATGGGGGGCGGCGGCACTAGGCTGCTGGCGGCCGCTCCGGTGGCAGGGGAGGAGGCCGAGCCCCCCGCCCCTCCAGCGCGGCGCCTCTCGCTCCGAACCGGCATCTCGGGGGGGTCCCCGGGCGCCAGCGTGGCCGGGGCCGGGGTGCGGCCGGGGGACGCCGCCCGCTCCGCTTCGCTCCCTCACGCCTCGGCCGCCGCTGGGTCGGGGCCTCCTGGCAGCGCCTCCGCGCGCTCCCATTGGCCCCCGCGCGCGTGCCTGAGGGGCGTTCCCTGACTCTGATTGGCTGCTGTCACGACGCCGGGCGTTGATTGGTTGTGCTGCCACCTGGCGCTGCTGGGAAATGTTGGATTTTTAACCCAGGCCGTGCGGATTGGTTGCGGCCGCCGGCAAGATGGCGGCGCCCAGGGAGCGGCGCTGAGCGCGGCCGGGACGAGGTTGCTATGTCGTCTGTCGCGATGTGGCGCGGCTGTCGCCGGCTGTGGTGGGCCCACTCCCCGCCCGCTCGGCTCCCCCGACCGCCTCCTGCAGATGGCGGGAGTGGCATTGTGGAGTCATGTGGGCGCCGGGCCTATGCCCCGCCGGCAGGTGAGGGAGCACAGGGGAGGCTCCAGGCCCGTTTGGGGAGGGGGATCCTTCTCTGGGGACCCAAGGGTCACCGGGACAGGGCTGGGAGCGGCACGGCCTCCCGGGACAGTGCTCCCCACGGCCGCCGAGCTGCCCCGGGGCTGGGGTTCCACCCCGCGCTCTTTCCTTGGCGTTAATGCGTGTTTGGAGCGGGCAGGGTTCGCTGGCAGCACGGCCGAGCCCTCGCTGAACCAGTTTGTTACACTCGTTTTTGTGTTTTGTTGGGTTTTAGGGATTTTGAGGGAATGGGACTCAGACGAGGGGGTTCAGGTATGTCCTGGCCCACGTATCCCATCCAAAGACTTTGCTGGAATCATGTGGGTTTGAGAACAGTAAAATTAATCTCATTTTGTCAGAGGTGAGGCTGCAGAGTCGCGGTGACTCATGACAAGGTTTTGGCAGTCACTGATGAGCCTCGGGGCTCCTCTGGGGTACACACACTTTAATCTGTTTTTAGAACTGTGCCTGAGGCCCTGAAGCTCACAGGTCTCCGAGCCTGAGCAAATCCTTCAATTTCCCCAGTGGGAATGTGCTGTTTTTAGCCTGGAATAGCAGACCTGCAGCCTGACCTGTTTGCTGTGCCCTTCATGAGACAGATTTATGGGTTTGGGATTTACAACCTGGTTGCTGTTGTCAAGGGAATGGCTCGTGGATTCTTCCTGCCTTGTGGGAGGGGTGTGAGCCTTTGGAATGGGTGTAATCCTGCTCTCACAGTGTCAGGAGTGCTGGTAGCAAAGGATGCTGCTCCTAAAATGAGACCTGAAGTTTCCTCAGGCTCACCTTGATGGTGGGGCAGGTATATTCCTGAGCTGGACTGGGATGTTTGGGCTGTACTGTCCTTTGGGGATTAATTTGTCCAGTGTGACTGTAGTTGTAGAATCTGGAAAGGTTGACCCTGAAGCAAAACTCCTGAGGAGAGGTAGGACAGACCTGCTTGGGAAATCAGCCCTGGCACACCCTGAGGCAGCTGAGCCCCCAGCCTGGCAGGAGTGGAGCTGATTCTGTTTGTTCCCTGGTGCTTCCCTGCTGAGGGGAGCTCACTGGAGCTCACAGCTAGGAAACTGGATGAAGAGCTGGATTTCTATGGCCAGGCCACCTTGAAAGCACCAAAGCTCTGTCTGTTCTGAGCTGTGGTGGGGAGCAGGGGAAGGAGCTGAACATTCTCTGTTTGCCCTCTGAATGTTTGCCTTGTGTTTCTGTCCCCAGAGAGGAAGAGGTTCTACCAGAACGTGAGCATCTCACAAGGGGAAGGTGAGTATGGCCACAGGGATGGGATGGGGTGGAGGGGCTGATCCCTGGGAGAGGTGTCATCACACCATGTGAGCACCTGCAGCCCAGCTGTGTCAGTGGCATGTTTGTCACCAGCTGCTGTGCCCCCTCCTCACCTACAGCAAAGCTCCATGGTGGGAAGCAGCTTCCAGGAACAAGTGTATCCAAGTGATGGTGGGAAACCTGAGTATTCCTGGTCCCTTGCTCCTGTCAGCTCCAGCTCTGAATCTGCTCCCACTGTGGGGTTGTCTGTTGTTCCTTAGTGCCTGCTCCTCTTTGATTCCCCAGGATTTCTACTCTGATTCCCCAGGAGGCTTTGAAATAAACCTGGACCACCGAAAGCTGAAAACGCCCCAGGCCAAGCTCTTCACTGTCCCCAGCGAGGCCTTGGCCATTGCAGTGGCAACAGAGTGGGATTCCCAGAAAGACACCATCAAGTTCTACACAATGCACCTGGTGAGCGTGGCAGGGTGGAGTGCTGACACCTCCAAATGCAGAATGTGGAGGCAGCAGGTTGTCCTGCTCCTAATGAGCAGAAAGTTAGGACTTCCTCTGGGCTGGCCAAGTGCTTGTCTAGAGGGAATCTGTGCCACTAGGGGAAGTTGAAAAGGGGCTGGACAGTGTTATTGGGAATAGTGTGGGGCAGGAGGAAACTGAGCTCTGGAGCAATCCATGGCCCTTTTCCCTGCTGCTTAATGAGCTGTCTCCAGGGATCCTGAAAGATTTGAGAGGATACCTATTACATTAGCCATTTTGTGGCCCTGCACCCCTGAACAGTTGTTCATCTGCCACAAATCCCTCTGCTTCTTCTTGGCATTGTACCATGGAAGCTGCTGCTTTTTCCAGCCTGCACTAACAGCAGTTTCAACTGCTTTTATCCCCAGACCACTCTGTGCAACACGGCGCTGGACAATCCCACACAGCGAAACAAAACACAGCTGATCCGAGCAGCTGTGAAGTTCCTGGAGACAGACACAGTCTGGTATGAGATGGGGACCCAGCTGGATTTTGGAAAGAGGGTTGGGTAAAGTGAGGGAAGACATCTGCACTCACCCAGTCATGGCGTGGCTCTGATCTGTGCTGGTTTTTGCCTGAGGGTTTGAATTAGTTTAGATCAGTCCTGCATGTGCAAACCTGGTTGGAGTCTGTGCACCCAAAGAAGGAGCATTGGATTTAGTCCTCTGTTGAACTCTGTTTTGGACACCTCCCTAGTGAGCAAGGGTGAGAGCAATGGGAAATGAAGATCTTGGAGAAAACACCTTTGGAAGGCCTGTGGGGATCTGTCAGCCAGTCCCTGGTATTTCTGTGCCAGTACAGATAGCTCAGACAACTTGTACCTGTCCCAAAATGCCCTTCATTCCTTCAAGTCCCCATGAGCTGTAGGATCAAGCCTGTTCATGCCCAGGCTCCTGTCCCAACCTCCACTGGCAGCTGCACAGTTCCTGTGGAGAGAGAGGAACAGGCTTCCCTCACCTGCCCTTGTGGCTTTGGTCAGACTGGGGGAGCAGGGAATGCTGAGCTGAGCCACTGGGCAAGGAGAAGCAGGAGTGGCCCCACAGAGAGTTGCAGTGGGGTTTGTACCCTCCTCTAACTGCTAAACCTCACTTCAGTCTGTGGTTTGGGGCTGCCTGCAGTTTCCAGTTGGCTGATTCACTGCTCTGTTTTGTAGCAAGACAGAATTGTCCTTCCTGGAATAACAAAAAGCACTGAATTTAAGGAAGAGTTGGGGGATTGTTCCTTGTCACTGCTGCCTGGGTGGACTGCAGGTCTCTGTTCCACTTGCTGTGGGTCTGGTGGGGTCAGTGTCCTTCCCAGAGGTGTGTCCCAGCCTGGGAGTGACCATCCAGTGTGGATTTGTTCTGTCATGTCCCAGCTATCGTGTGGAGGAGCCTCCAGCCTTGGCAGAACTGCAGAAGAATGAATGGGATCCCGTGGTTGCCTGGGCTGAAAAAAGGTGAGAGCTCAAAGGGTTCCTGGCTGCTTAAGGCCCTGCCCTGCTGAGCCCAGGAGCTCTGGTGCTTAGAAGTGCCAGGGCCACAAGGTCCATGAGCCCCGGGCTTTGCTAAGGGTTTGGGTGATCATTCCAGGTACAATGTGACAATTGGCTCCTCGACCAGCATCCTGGGGCCAAACATTCCAGCCAGCACCAAGGAGACCTTTGTCAGCCATCTGGCATCCTACAACATGTGGGCCCTGCAAGGTGAGCAGGGCTGGGCCAGTGAGGAGGTGGTTCCTCTCTATGGGGCAGGAGAGTGTTTTTCCTCTCCTGCTCCAAGTCTGGAGGTTTATGTTTTAAATCTGCAGGCCAGGCCCTGACCTGCTTTTGTCATGGGTAGGGATTCTCTTCAGTGCCACTGGTGTTCAGGATCTGACTCTGCTGTCCCATGAGCTGCTTGCTCCACCTTAGCACAAATAACTTCTTTAATACCAAACCTTCTAATGATTTAATCCCTAGCTTTGTTGTTACCAGGAAAAGAAATCAGGCTTACTACTCCAAAGTGCCCACACTGTGCACTGTGTTCACTTTTTTATCCTTATATCCCACTTAATCTTGCCTGAATCATCTGAATGACACCAAAAGATAAAGAAATGATGGGAGGCGTGCTTTGCTCCAGACCTGAATGAGCAGCAGGCAGTGAAACCCACAAAAGACACAGAATGCTCAAGCCTGGATGGATATCTCTTCCCTTTGCACAGGGAAGGGTTGTGGCAGAATAAAAGGAGGTGGTGTCCAGGGCATGGCCATTGTCACTGCGGTGGCAGGGCCAGCAAAATGCTCTGTGCCTGGTGTTAACCACAGATCTGAGTGCCCAGGTGCAGGTGGGAGGATCACTGGCCCTCCCTGAGGGGATACCACAGCCTGCCTGTCTCTTCAGAGTGTGTGAAGATGCTGCTGTAATGCTGCAGAAAACAGCCATGAATCTTGTTTGGTTTGGGTTATTCCCTTCCAGGTATAGAATTTGTAATCACCCAGTTGAAATCGCTGATTCTGTCCATGAGCCTGATTGACAGGCACATTACAGTAGAGAAAGCTGTGCTTCTGTCTCGCCTGGAGGAAGAATACCAGGTAAATTATGTTACAAAACAGCCCTATAATTCAAATAGCAATAATCTCAGCATGACAAATGCATCCCCCACCACAAATAACTGGCAGGGGAAGTGCCTGCTATAGCAGGAGACGTTCCACTCCACCAGTCTCCGTGTCTGAGAGCGTTTGGAGCGTGCTGCTGCAGAGCAGCACCACGGGCACACCAGCCCAGAGTGCTCCCAGGGCTGCCAGTTTCTTTTCACAGAGCCCAGATGGCTGCTTTTCTCCCTCTCTAATCTGAAGTGCAAAGTTGTGTCTGACTTCTCCTGCTGAGGGTTATCTAGCCTGGAGGCTTTGGTAGACACCAAGATACCAAGCTTGCTGGAAATTAGCTTGGTGTGAAGCTCTCCTTGTCCCAAAAGTGGCCTAAGTTGGGAATCTTTTCATCCTCCCGTTAAGAGGCTTTGCCTCAAACCCCAGTACAGATGAAGCACATCCTGATCTCAAGATATCCCTGCCTCAGCAGTTGAGGATCATCTCAGTTCCTGGGGGAGCGAGGGGGGGTTACCTGTGCTTCACAAACATGAGAAGGGAAGCTGAGAGTTGCTGAGGTGCTTTGAGTATGATCCATGTTCCTCCTCTCCTTCAGATTCGGCGCTGGGGCAACGTGGAGTGGGCCCACGACTACGACCTGTGTGAGCTGCGTGCTCGCACGGCAGCTGGGACTCTCTTTGTTCACCTCTGCTCAGAGAGCTCAACTGTAAAACACAAGCTGTTGCAGGACTGAGGCAGCTGGGCAGGGCACAGAAAGAATATGTCCAGCTGGGAATTGCTGGCCTGACCCAGTGGATGGTAGCTACCTTCCTGCCATTCCACTTTTCCTGGAATCAGCTTCATGTGCTGTGGTTTTGTGGGCAACTCTTCAGTTGGATTGCCTGCTGCAGTGCAGCACACGGAGGAGAGGTCAAGGTGAGTTTCCTCTGAATCCCTGAGCCAGCAGCTCCGTCCTTTCCTGGTGTCTGTAACTCATCAGAGGAGCTCCCACGGAAGAAGCAGCTTCCTGGGCAGGGCACGGCACAGACATACCCAGCATATGCCACATGTCTTCATAGCTGCCAGCTCCTGACACACACTTGTTATGGAAATCTGAAAACAGACTCCACTGCATCTGTTGTTCATCCCTTGGCGTGCCTGTCTGTAAACCCAGGGTCTCTGTGTTCCATTAAAGACTCGCCCCTGTGAGGTACCAAAAGCTGCGTGTCTTTGTCTTAGTCACCAAACTGTGGGGTGGGTCCTGAGCTGCCAGGTTGTGGGCAGGTGCTGGGATGGCTCCAGGTATTAAAAATCACAGACCAGAGCAGACACTAACTACTGTGTGAACCACTCCATGCAGCTGAGGAGGTAGCAAGGAGACATCTATGTAGGCCTGGAGCAAGAGGGGTAAAACCTGGGCTCCAGCCATCTTCAGAAGCACAGAGCATGATGAGCTGAATCTGTGTTTGACAGCACCAGCCACGGGGTTTTCTGAGACCTGCTCTGCTCCTGGCGAGCACACACAGCCACCCTCTCGTTTAACCTTCCCACCTTCTCCTTGCTGCCTGCCTGGAGCAGCACTGCCCTGGCCAGCACTGTTCCTCAGAAGCTGCCCACAAGCGAGCGTGGCAGCGCCTGTCACCGATCAAGGAGGGGAATTAATGACTCCTCGCTCGGCTGTCGCGAGCGGTGGCGCGTGAGCTCCTGTGGAACCATTGATTTCCCTTCCTGCTGGCTGGGGGCTGCTCTGCTCACGCTGCAGAAAGCCGATTGTGAGAAGGGGTGAGAAGATGAGGCTCCCAGGCATACGGAGCCCCCGCCAGCCTTGTGCTTGCTGAGCTGGAAACCTGCTGTTATCTCGGGGGTGGTTTGATGGAGAGTGTTCCTCTCCCGAGCTGCTGCCTCGTGCCAGCAGCTCACAGGTTCCTGCCACTGAGCTCGCAGGTACCGAAGCTTTCAGGCATGATATGCTGCGATGATTTGGTTCAATCAGCCCACAGCTGATCCATAACCCCTTGTGACCAGGTCTGAGTTGTCTGCACGGGCTTTGTGCCAGTGTGATGGAAGAGACAGGGCTTTGGATGCTTTTCCAGAGTCAAGAAGTAGCTTTTATTTGTAGTTTATGGTGGGATGGAAGAAATGTGCATTTGGTCTGAAATGTCCCAGGCAGCTTGGCCATGGAGAGGCAGCTGTTCCTGCTGGGGGCTGTCCTGTGTGCCCCAGCTGAGGCAGCTCCCCAGCCCTATTCTTTAGGCTCCAGGATCACTGTGCTATCCAGCTCCTTCTGCAGAGTGTTGATGAAGCAAATGATCTTTTCGATACAGGCGCGGTTTCTGTCGCTCTCGGTTTGGAAAGCCTGGACAGATTGAAACCAAGCAGTGAATCTGCAGGTGTGTCAAGGTCCAGCAAAGATCTGGGAGTGTCTCTCCTTACAGTGTCCCTGCCACTTGGGTCAGACCTGCCTGTGCCCCATCCCCCTGAGTGTGAGGGTCTCTTACCTTCTCTGTCACTGACTTCTGCCACTGGTAGGTGTTGGAGAGCATGTCACTCTCTCGCTTATCAATCTTCCGCAGGCGGATGCTGTGGGACATGTTGATGATGTTGACAACAGTGTTTTTGTCTTGGAAGAGCTGGGAGGTAATGTGATCAGATGAGAGGAGGGGTGAGCACACAATGAATGAGCAGCACAGCAGTGCTCAGAGGGAGAAACCCTTTGTCTCAACCTGGCAAATCCCTTCTCATCGGGATGAATCCAGGGCTTTGGATTCATTTGCCTTGCTATGGTGTAATGGGGCATTATCCCTAACACAGGTGGGGAAACAGAGGCAGCACCCTTGGCCCCACATGCTGGAATGGGGAGTTCAGTGCAAGCAGGGCTGCCGTGCAGCTGGTGTGGAAGAAAGGCTGTGTATGCTCCAGCATGCCTGGAAATGGAAAATCACACTTGGAAGGGATTCCTGCACTGCTGGCACTGGCTGTAAATCTTCATTTTTGGAAAGTCCCAGCTTCTAATGGAAGCGGTGACTTCCCTCATGGCTCTAAATAGAGGGTGGCTTCACTAACCCATAATGAGTCTCCTCCTGCAGCCAAGTGCAGCTGTTGGGTAAATGAATTCCCTTCTCCATGGGAATGGATGGCAGTGAAGCAAAATGGGTGCACGGCAGCGGTGCGGAACCGCCACCATCTGCACAGGCCATAAAGCAGCAGCTCCCCCGGGGGCTCAGGGGTCTGGTTTGTGTCTGTCAGCTCGTGATTACCTGGAGTGACAGGGGGCTGGAATAATCTGGACAGAGCAAAACCACAGCTAATGCAAATTTAAGTAATTTAGCCACTAAATGAAGGAATTATGGAGGCAAAAAGGGCAGCAGCGTTGCTGAGTGGAGCACTGCAACGATGTTGGTGCTTTTGGAAAGGCTCCTGGGATCTTTGCTTGCACAGCAAGACTGAGGGCTCGGTGGAAGTGGAACATTTAAAGTGTTGTGTCCTGCCTCCAGATCAGCTCATGGGCTCAGGAGCTCCAGGAAGGGATTTTGAAATCACTGAGGCAAACAGAGCCCCGGTGTAAGAAATTCAGAGCAATGTTGGGATTCTGCTGAGGGCGTAGGGAGAGTCTGAACAAAACCAGCTGTGAGGGAGTGCAGCAAAGATGCTGCCTGAGTGCCTGGAAACCAGCCAGAGTTGTGCTGGAGGCAGGAGAGAGATTTCCTCAGCACCTCTCCTGGACTGCTGCCACCAGCTCTGGCAGTGCCCAGGGAAACCTGCAGTGCAGTTATCCCCTGTCCTAGTCAGTGGAGATGTTCAGAGGCACCACAGTTCAGCCAAGCAGCTGGACCCTCTAGGAAGGAGGTTATGCTGGGGTTCAGGTATGGCTCTGGCAGCACTGAGCCTCCTGGAAACCTTGTCCCTTCAGAGAAGAGGCCATGGCCTCATTTTCTTGCCTACTCTCTCACAGAGATGAATTGTTTCAGTGTCCTCACCCTTCGAAGATCATCTGGAAAATCCTCTTCAAGCTCATAGTGGTCCACTTTCTTCAGGGTGGCCTTGACAATCTCCATCAGCTTTTCAAGGTGTTGATTTTCCAGGTCCCGGCACTGGCTAAACGTACAGAACGTGGTTAAGGAAAAAACTGACCACACCACTCATCTGTGGAGATTGAATGACCTCCTGTAACTGGGACTGAGTGTCTGCACAGGGGGATTCTGCAGAAATGAGCCTGGCTGCTCCCAGAAGCTGCTGTGGTGTCAGGATATCAGGATACACACTCTCAGTTTCTAATCACACCCTGAGTCTCATCTTTATTGCCCAATATGACAGAGGAGAGAGAGAGAGGACCTGGGATTGCCAGGGAAATTGGAAGAGGCCTCCAGGTAAAAGCTAAGCTCTGAATGCACTGCAATTATTTGCACCAGGCCATCAGATTTCTAGATTTAAAGCAGCGTGACCTGACACTCAAGGACTTCGGTATTCTCATATAACTTTATTTCAGCACAAATCAAAAATACAAAAATGAACACCATTTAAAGAGTATTCAACCAGAATTGTAGATATTTCATTTCCTGCTATAGCAGGAATGTACCTAGGCAGCAGTCTAACCAGATCTTCTCTGCATGGAGAAGAAAGGAAGATTCCCAACAGGGTGAAAGCTGCCTAAATCCTACAGAATTTCAGCAGAGTAGAATTTAGATCTTTCTATGCTCTCCAGAGTCTCCACATAAAGAAGACAGGCATCTTAAATGACCACTCCTCAAGGCTGGGAAAAGATATTTTCTATTGATTAAAATTTAAAAAAATAAAGTTTTTATACTGGAAGCTTATTTTTGGATTTAGAGGTGAGGTGTAGGTGCATGACTGGGAGGTCCAGGCCAACCTACTGTGAAAAGGATATATCCCTTGAATGTTTTCAGTGAATGTTGATGCTATGACATCAATGCTTCTTTTAAAATCCTGTAACAGTTCCTTAACAGAGGGGAAAAAGAGGAAATATCACAATGAAAACTTGCACAAACATAACAGGGTGTCAGAGAGTCTAGGAGGAATCTACAACTTATTGTAATTTGGACTCACTGCTGTTATTAGCACAGTCAGAAACTGAACTGCCTCAAGCATTTAAGTGTTTTCAAGGTGCTGCAAGATTTTCTTCCCCTCTTCAGAGACAGAAAATCAGAATCAGTTTATTGGAGGGAAGTTGACTGAATACCACCTTTACCCAGTGTCTGGAGCAAGCCAGGGGATCCTTTGTTACCCTCACCTGAGCAGTGCCTGGAGAGGGCTGCATTCCCATACCCTGCCATGCTGCAGCCTCCTTGTCCTTGGCTGTACGAAGAGCCTCTTGTCAGAAGCACAACCCCTGCCTGGGCTTTACTGCAGCTCTTGGTTTAGTCCTCAGAAATTAAAACTGCAGCTGCCTGTTCCCTCTCTCAGAAATGGCTGATGGAGAATCTGTGAAGTGTTGAACTTAAATGTCTTGGTAGCTGAATCCTGCAAATCCAGCAGGGCACACAGGGAGAAATGTTTCTGCTCATCCCATCAGATATGTAAGGGTCAACTCAGAAAACACTAAAAAGGCACAATCCTGATGCAGTGAGGATCCATTTTGAGCTGCTGCTTTCTGCCATCCACGCTCACAAAACTAAACTGCTGCACACAGGCCACAGCTCCTGCCTGCTCATTTTTAAACAGATTATTTTGGGGTTTTTTCCTTCGATGAAGATGCTCATCAGCAGCCCTGCCCTAGTTTTTGAGGAAAAGTCTGGGGAGGAAAAGGCAGCTATTATGCAAGCAAATGCAGCAAGCTGAGCAGGAATGTGTATAATCTTATAGCAAAGATCAGCTTCAAAGAATGACACCTCTAGAATTCCAAATGCATACCCTATGCTATGCAGTAACTTGTGCAGACCTATAAAGTGATTGCACAACCTCCCTGCCTCTAAAGTGTGGGAAATCAGCTTGGATAGATGTGATGGACATACTGTGTTCTGCCCTGAGAAACAGAAATCTGCTGTAAGGTATCAATGATCTCAGTCCCATCAACTTTGAACAGAGAAAGAAAAAGATGGGGACAAAACATTTTCCTGAGTGGAAGTCCTGTGCCCCCCTCTTTGTGACACAGGGCTGCAGTGACAGAGAAGTGACCCCACAACGTTCTGGCTGTGAGGTCTCACAGGTGTGAGCTTGGATCTCACCTCCAGGTCGTTGGATACCAGTGCTTCCAAGGTCATGAGTGCATCCCACAGCTGATGGATGTCCTCCTTGCCCTGGGCTCGTTTAGACTCAGCAATTTCACCACTCCCGGCCTGATAAAGCTCATCCAGCCTCTAAACACAGAGATACATGACTTATAGTTTGTGTTCAGCACTCCATTGCAATTTAATTAACTTGTTACATGTGTGAGAAAAGTTCCTGCTGCTGATTAGCTGAAATGAAATGTGATGATTCAGGGAAGTCTCCAGATTTACATAGTGGGTAGTCAACAGTTCTGAGGTTTGCTACTGCAGGGGGACTGGGAAAACTCTTCCTCATGCTCCACTCAGCAGAAGACTTTGCTCCTTCTATGCTTCCCTTCGTTTCCAGCAAAAAAAGAACAATAATTATTGACATTGCTGGCTGTGAAGAAGAAATTAACAATTGCTTTGGAGAAAGAAAGGCAGGTGTAAATCCTGATCCACTTCCTGCCAAGGAGAATCTTGACTGACTTCCAGTAGGGTCAGGATTTAGTATTCTGAATATGGAATACCTATCATTGCCTGCCTTCCTCTTACAGCAAGGATTTATTGCCCTTCAGAATTATGTATTGATGTCACTTTTGTATCAGGCAAGATTTATGTTTGCTTGGATCAAAAAAAAATCCTCTTGTGCTGAATGTATTATTTTCAAGTCTGTTTAAAATCAGTTAACAATCAACTGTTTAAAAAATGAGGGAAAATATATATGTTTTATTATGTCTAATCCACCTCTCCTGAGAGGGAATGGAATGGGGTGAAATAAAGAATTCTGTTTAAAACCCCTGCCAAGGCTTGTGTTTGGAAATGGGGTGGATTACACAAACTTTGCAGTTTACAAGGGGGAAGGGGAGAGCAAGCTATCTTCTTCTCTAATGTAAACAAGTTAGGAGGCTCAAAAGGCTCCAGAGACACTCAAGCTGCACCTCTGGCAGCAACAACTTCAAAGTTCAAGGCCTTTAATCCTCCGTAACCAACTTCAGAGAGCTCAGTGATCTTACAGGTTACCCAAGTTTACATGAAAGGATTACAGACAGACAAACAGCCCTAAGAACAGCTGACAGACTGCAGTCTGCTGGGACCTCTGTGCCTTTTGAACTCCTCCAGCAATTTTAAATGATGGGGAAATGATGTTAAAACACTGTGTTCGGTTTTGATACAAACTCCTCTAATATTTCTATCAAAACTGGCATGCTGACCCCTGTGTCCTGTTTATAGAGAATCACAGAATCTCAGAATGGTTTGGGTTGAAAAAGACCTTAGAGATCATCCAGTCACACCCCCTGCCATGGGCAGGGGCACCTTCCACTATCCCAGGTGGCTCCAAGCCCTTTCCAACCTAACCTTGGACACTTCCAGAGATTGGGCAGCCACAGTTTGTGTGAGAATCTGTGCCAGGGCCTCCCCACCCTCACAGGAAGGATTTCTTCCTAATATTTAATCTAATTTCTTTCTAATATTCCATCTAAGCCACCCCTCCTTCAGCTTTAGGCCATTCCCCCTTACACCCCTCGCAGCCCAATCCATAGCTGAGCCTGTAGGTCAGGCAGAGGTGAAGGGGTAAAATCTGGCCTCAGCTGTGTATCTTTGGGTTTTGTTGTTGTTTCTTTGTTTTTGTAGGTTTTGCAGGGTTTGTTTTTCTGGTTTAGGATTTTTCCATGGAAGATACAGTGAGAATTCAAGCACAAATTAACTGAATGTTCAAATCAAACTTCTGGTTGGAACGAGATGCTCTTTAAGGTCCTTTCCAACCCAAACCATTCTACAGTTCTGTGACTCTGGTAGTGCTGCCAGCTCCTAAAGCTGCTGGGTGCAGATTTCCAACATGAGTCAGCAAGGTTCAAGGCCCCAGGAGCAGAGTGACTCAGCAGCTGTCAGCCTGTGACAGGCACTGAAATAAAAGTGACCTGGTTTCCAGCGGGAGCCAGAGCTCGTGACTCTGCTGGTGTCACTTGTCAGGGACTTGCTCTCTCAGCTGACAGTGTTACCAGGCTTTAGCCCTCCCTTTTTTTTTTTTTTTTTTTCCTGTGGAAACAAAATCATGATCCATCTATTATACATGGTTAGAAAGGGATCCAGCTAGAAGCTACGCCCTGAGCAGCCACAATGGGTGGTTGTAGTTGAGCAGAATGAAAAGAGAGAGTTTCTGCTTTAAAGGACTAGAAATACATTAAAATAACTTTCTCTAATTTTTTTTTTTGTTATAGTTCTTTGAGCTGTTGTTGAGAAAATGAATTGAAGCAGAAAATTACTTGAAAATAAACTGAATACCCTGCAATTTCCTTCCTTTTCTTCCTGTTTTTTTCAATGAAGGAAGAGTTATTGGAGCTTCAAAAAGATGGGGAGTAGCAGTAAACATCTATCTATCTATGTATCTTAAAAATCAACTTTATAAAAATATTTAAACTAAAAGGAAGGTTGAGCATTTCCATTTTCTTAAATATTGGTGACATTAATGGTATAGGATGTAGAGAAACCATGTATCAAACAAACAAAAGTATAACATTACCCTTTGGTTCCGACTCTCAAAGTCTGAGATTATTCTCTTGCTTTCTTGCTGGTTGACTGCCAGAATTTCATGGAGTCTTTTGTAGAATTTAGACACTTCAGCTTCTCGTTTTTCATACTCTTCCAGTCCATAGTTATACAGGTTCTCACAAAGTAAGACAAACTCCTTCTTGTATGTGACAGCAGAGTCAAGGTCTTTTGCTTATTCAGTGGAGCAACACGTTATGTTCCTTCTGCCTCTGCAAATCTGAGCAACAAGAGCTACGAGCTACTTTTATGTAAACTCTGTGGTTCTTGCTGGGAGCTGCCAAATATTCTGTCTGGGGCAGGACTGGGTCACCCATTCACATTTTATGCATAGGATTTTGCTGCCTTAAGGGTATGGAGAAAGCTATGGCAACTTGAGGGGGGAAAAAGGCCTTGAGGAAGAGAAGAAAATACATTCACTTGTCTGACTCTTCTGACACAGCAGCAGAAGGAAGCCTACAACCCTATCTGTCTTCACAAGTGTGAATACAGTGCCTGTGTAGTTAATAAATACAGCTCTGGAGCCCACAGCCAGAGCACAGAATAAACTACTGACTTGGTAGCATCACAAAAATAACGTCAATTTTTCTTCTGCTATTATCTTGGCAATGGAATTGTTTCTGGAGTCTATTGTAGCTAAGCCGTGATGAATTTTTCCCCAACAGTGTAATGCAATTTTAAGGAAGGTCAAGTTACTGGCCTTGACAATACTCTATTAATCTGAATGAGAAAAGGAAAAAGAAAAAAAAGTGTCTGCTTTCTGCTCCCCTGTGTAGGAGCAATGATCAGAAAAATGTGCTGGCCTGGAAACTTCCTGTTGCCAGTTCTGGCAGGTTGTGAGATATGCGACTTGTATCGTTCTGATTAGTCTGTTCCTATCTCCTACCACTTCAATTTCAACATGATTTTAGCAACTGTGCTGTTACAATCTAACCGACAGAGATTTATCTCCCAGCTCATTTTAAACTTTAAGTGGATTCCAGACTTAAAGAAAGTACAAGGTCTTGATTCTTGAAGGGTCAGAAAAGGAGGCTACCAAAATCCTGTTTGATTCAAGGGAAGGAAAAGGAATATGGTAATTACAACGGTGAGAATTTAAAATGCTGGGATCTCATGACCTGTTGGGGATAGAAATGAGTGGTTTTACAAATGGGATGTCTCAAGCTGGGCTGGCCAGCTTGTCAGTAATATAAACCATTTGTTTGGAGCCCTCATATTTCACAAGATATCATGCCTTAAAGCTGTCAGTGGTCTCACAGCCTTGTAGTGTAACTTTTGGTACCGTTCCAAAATTGAACACAGACTGTCTCAGATCTTAGATCAATGTGGCTTTCAGCTCTGGACAAAAGCAACAGATGAAGAGTCCCTGTGGATGCACCTCCTTCTTAACTCAAGGCATTACCTGTTAGCTGTACTGTTCCAAACCCAGGAAGGATATGCCTGCAGCAGGTCCTCCACTCCAGGGAGGGAAGCCAGTTTGGCAGCTTCTCCATCCTCTTCATGCAGACTGTCAAACAGGAATGATCCATTCAGGTACTCAACAAAGGCTGCCTTTGAAGAGAAACAGAGCAAAATAAGTAAAATAGAGATGCCAGCCTGCTGCCAGTCCTCAGGATGTGTCTCTCCTATGAGCACCTCAGCAGCAGCAGAACATAGGTGCAGACACAGTTACACGAACACAGCAGAAACACCAAGCAAGTCATGAAAGCACCTTGCAACTGGAGTGAAACCCATCCCAGGGGCTTTGCTGCTACAGCTCTGTAGCCTAAGGATAGAAAACTCTGTTTAATCTTATATCAGATCACGGAATCATAAAATGGTTTGGGCTGGAAGGGACATTAAAGATCATCCAATCACAGCCCCTGCCATGGGCAGAGACACCTTCCACTCTCCCAGGTTGCTCCAAGCTCCATCCAATCTGGCCTGGAACTCTCCAGGGATGGGGCAGCCACAGCTCCTCTGGGCAACCTGTGCCAGTTGCCAGTATAAGACATTACCACATACAAACACTTATTGCAAGGCTATTTAGCCCTTCAGATAAGGAGTTGGTGAACTCTGGGGAGGGACAAAGGGAAAAGTTGCAGCATCCTCCCTGGCACTAAACACTAAATTTAAGCCACTCTGATATTCCAGAGGTCTGGAATACAGAGCCAGGCTACAACTGAAAGCACCATTCCACCTGGTCTTTCTTTCAGCCCAGTCACAGGACTACAGTGATCTCCCAAAGTCCTGGAGAGTTTAACCATAAAACTAATGAAAAGCTTGACTTAGTGTGAAGGAGGAAAAAAAAAAGTCACTCCACCATGAAAATGTTAACATTTCCCTCAGACCTGTAATTTTCTTAATCTCACATCAGGCTGATAAGCTCCCTGGATATGATTTACTATTCAGCTTTGCAGGGTCTCTATCTGTAGTTTCATTGTTCAGCCCAAAGAATTATGTTCCCCCACATCATGTGTATTCCACAGCAGCTCCTGTTTCCATCCAAAAGATAAGACTCAGAGATCACAGAGATTAGTCTGAGCCTTAGTTTTAGCAGAGTCGATGTTAACCTCTCATTAAATCTTCAGGCAGGGAGAAGACAAGTCAATATGTGTTGTGCTTCTTTCTCCTGGGACAATGCACAACCAGCCAAAGAAAACTTACCTGGTGGTACTCCAGCTCTTTCTGCTTTGCATCTTCTACCTCCTGCAGAGCAAGGACCTGAGCCTCCTCTTGCTCCAATGGCTTAGTAAGATCTTGATACTTTAAAACTGCAGCTTCTCTCTGAGAAATAGAAATAAAATATTTGTATTAGGTTAGCCAACATTGCTCAATGAGTCAGGGTGTAAGCAACTGATCTTTCTAGAACATGCACCAGAGTGGCATCTGCCCCTCCATTTCCTCATGAGCTTTTTATTAAACTACTTATGAAGTTTCTAATCTAATCCTCATCCCATTTTTTTGCTGGCATATTGCCCTGTTTCTGCATTCAATGCATCTGAGATAATTCAGTCCCAGGAAGATTTCTGTCTCCATTTTCTCATCTTTAGAGTTGTTTGGTTTTTTTGGTTTTTTTTTTCTTTCTCTTTTAGCAGGAAATTCTATTTTGACTTCTAGAATTTGAGCTCCAATTTGATCAGTCAGTGAGGTTAATACATTTTCTAGGGAGGAGAAGGTTCTTTGGAGGAGTGGATGGCAAAGTAGTACCAGGGGCAAGAACCTCATTAGCTTGAAGCTGAAGCTTGACAAATTTAAGTATGCAATTCTCAGACGTCCCTGATGAGCAGGGACTGCATTCCATGACCTGGAAAACCCTTCCAGTCCTATGGTAAGAGCAATGTACATTCCAAGTACAGCTCCTGCTCTGTGCCAAGCAAATTTACAATTAATCATGTTCTTTGGTTACTAAAAAAAAAAAAACAAACCAAATCCTGAACAAAAATCCCCATCTTTGTTCCTTTGAGCCCTGGGATGATAAAGCAGCTCCACAGGTTACTGGTGAGGGTGAAGTGTCTCATTCTCAGAAATCAAAAGTGGGAAGTGCATCCAGGCAGCTGCCTGCCTGGATTGTCAGGTTGCTACTGAAACAAATCACTCTGTGAGCAGCAGGACCACCAAGGCTCCTTCCCCCTGGATCCATGTCTCCAGACTGATTTCCTCTGAGATTCTCTAAGAAGACTTGCACTCACACTGCAGCCTCTCTGTGGCAACACGAACCAGGCCCCTCTCCCACACACAGCTGCTGATTTTCACAAAATCTGTGAAGACATCATGCTTCTGACACCTCTACCTCTCTGTCAGATTTGACAGAATTTGGCCTACAGGTTCACAGCTGTTATGTGGAAGCAGAATAAACACTGTGTGTTTCTGTGAGCCTGATTTCTGCAGGGAACCTGCCCCCAGTGCTGGAATATTGCTGGCACACCAACAAAGCAAAGGCTCTGTAAGATGCTGTTGCCTGATTTCCCAATCAGGGAATGCAGAAATCTCACCGTGGAGTTTCTCACGAGCTTGAAGTCCAAGTACACCAGGCTGGGAAGATGAGCAACAACAAACAGCCTGTAGTGCTCTTCACTGCAGAAAGGGTTCCCACTGAGGTTCAGTGTCTGTAAGCTTTTTAACCTCCTGAGATAGATCACCTGTGCCAAAGGGAAAGAGCTCTGTATTTCCCAGTGCTGGGGAAACACAGCCTTGGAATTTATTGCTTTTATTACAGTTGAGTTGCAATATGTATTCTGCTCTGCTGCCAAATTCACATGACAGTCAATTATTAATTTCTAATGGTTTTGGGAAAGGAAATACTTAAATTCACGTTGGCAATATCTAGACAATGGGTAGAGAGAGAAGGCAGATGGGGTGCACAAATCACAGGTCCTAAATTGGTAAGATGCCCTCAAAAGAACCCCAAATAAATCCTAGCCTCCCCCCTTCTCTCATAGGTAGCCACTTATTCCTTTTCTAGGTTTCATGGGAGCCAGTAGGAATTTTGCCTTGGCTGAGAGCAGTCACAGAACTGGGCCCCCATGAGTCAATAATCTAAAAGAAAAATGGCTGCAGTAAGCACTTAACACCAGAGGACCAAAACCATAGCTCAGACTACTTAGAAATCCTAAGGAGAATTTTGTTACCTAAGGAGGGGCTTGGACACAATGGCAAATGCCAGTTTTAGAATATCTGATCCTTCAGCAGGGAATATTTGCAAAGCCAGGGAACACTCACATCTTCCAGAATGGTCAAGTTATTCTTCCCTATGGAGAAAATCTGCAGCTCTTGCAATGTGTCCATGTGCTCAATTTTAGATATTCTGTTATTGTAGAGACTGAGGTCCTGCAGTTTGACAAGAGTATCCAGGCCCTCAATTACTTCAATATTGTTGAAGGACAGGTCTGGGGAAGAATTTATAAATTAAACATTAAATTATTTTTTGCAGAACACCCTGATTCTGCTCTGTAGTTCTGGATGTAGGAGTTTATGTACAGATTTTTCTCAGGGGTGGTCCAGGTCCCACAGGAAAGGCTCAGCATGAAATCATCCTTTATTCCCATCTCCTCCTTGCAATTGTCTGTGCAACTTTTAAATGAGAGGAAAAGCTGAAGTTAGTCCATGCAGAGTCCACATATACAGCCTGAAAGGGACTTCTGCTTTATGGGGAAACACAAAACAAGAGGTGGGGAAATGCCCTTAGAGGGGAATTTCTGTGATAAATCTGGCACTGTCTTGTTTCTTGCAGACTCAGTCCTACCACAGTTGTGGTCACTCCCACAGGACCAAGACAAGGCAGTTCCATGTCAGTGGAGTTATGCAAAGGCTCACTTTAGCTGTTTCACTTATTGAAATGTCCTCTTCCCCTACCAGAACATCTCTCCTAACACCTACACTCACCATGACTAAGGGCAGGATTTGCCTGAGGATTAGTACTGAGCAAGCCAAGAGTCCAAAACCAGTTTATGAGGTCTCTTGGGTGGCTGAGACACTTGTACTGCAGCAGCTGAGCCACTGCAGCCTTTGGGCAAACAAAATATGAGAGTGTGCTTCAAAACACCGTGCTTACACTGACCAGTTGGTGATTCACAAGCGCCTCAGTCATCTGTGGAGCAGAACTGTGCAGAAAACTGGGTGGAAGAACCCATTAGACATTTCACAACGTGCTTACGAGCTCCAGCCCTGCATGCTGAGGATATATTTAGAATTCCAGCCAGCAGCGTGGCTGCAGTTCCAGGGAATGCTCTAAGCTGTGCATCTGTGTAGCTGCAAGCAGTCACATAAGGCCACAAGGATGGGCACTCCTTGGGACAACGATGACACCCAGCCCTTAAGGATATAGGGGTTGTAGGATTTGGAATGCCTGCAGCAGCTTTGAAAACAGAATTCAGGCTTCTAAATCACAGGGGTGTTTCCATAAATATTCCTGAAAGTCACCCCTAAACACAATACAAACCTTGGAAACAACATTGAAACCTCAGCTTCCTGTTTCTGCCACACCAAATGTATTAAACCCAGTTTTTAAACATTTGAAGGATTGTTTTGCAGCTCTGATACTCAGGCATTTTGACATTTGACAGTCAAATAAGGAGACACACAGACAGCTGACAGCCTTCCCAGGGTAAGCTCCCATCAGTCGTGTTTGAGAAGGAAGGTGACATCCTGGTTTATCTCAGATTGCTTTGCACCTGCAAAGGCATCCACCCTCCTCTGCCTGTATCTCACCAAGCCATACAAGGTGAACCAGACTCTCCAGACCTTCTATCTTCTCAATGACGTTGTTGTCCAGCTGCAGTTTAGTCAGATTCTCTAATGGCCACAGGTTACTAATCTGCAGGATATCTAAAGCCACAGGAAACAAAAAAAAGAAAATAAAATTGCTTTTCCTGTGAGCCAGCTTCGTTTTAGCAGACACACTGCCTTGCACAAGGAAAACACGTCCAGTCTTGCCTCCAAAAGGATTTTCATCGTGTGATGAGTGCCCTGGAGAGCTCAGAGGTGCACTGGCTGGATGAGATTTCAATGAAACAGCCCACTTAACCCCAGTGTCCTGCTCCAGCACACGCTGCTCCTCAGCGAGGCCAACGAGGCGTGCAGGGGATGCTGACTGTGGCCCTGCACTCCAGTGGCTTCATGAATCCTCTGCTAGGAGGCCCTGACCTTCATTTTCCTCTCCAGCTCCAAGCAGGAGGTTTGGGATGAGGCTCTGCTTTCCTCTGCATTTGCAGTCCAGCACTGCCCAGCTCCTGCTTTTGTAAATGACTCTCCTGTTCCCGGGATTCTCGGCACAGGAGAGGAAGTTGGAGTCTACTCTTTCTGTGAAGGCTGCAGTTTAGAACTAATCAATATCCCTGCATTTAGTTTCCTCCAAAAACAGAATCACAAGGGCAGGCTGTTAGTCACCACAGCAAAGGATCAGGACCAAGGTGACAGGAAATACAGAATATTCTCACTCCCATTTCTCTTTCCCCTGCCATGCCTTCCCAGAAGATTTCATCTGCTGTCCTGTTATCCTTATTTAGTGAGGGCACCATAAACCAAGCAATTGCATGCACAAAATATTCACACAGTTCTGGATTTTGTATTTGCAAACAAATCTATGCAGGATCAGGTCAAGTGAGTCTTTTCTAAGAAAATCAACTCATACACACATTATTTTACTGGAGCACACAAAGAATAATCAACTGAAATTACCCCTCTCCCTCAAATACTCAAATATTGAGCTAAATATTCTTCCTTTTCATTTTTTGGAATGCAAGTTTACCACAGGTTTGACAGTAAGAGGCAAGCCATGGTAATGGTATGGGTGACCAGAGAATGCCATCAGATGGGGCTGTAACCACCACAATCTCCCAGACAGCTCTCACAAAACCACCAGCCGTGGCACAGCCTGCCCTGGGTTGGATTTGGCCGTGATCTGAGGGGCCCAACAGGCCTGTGGCCTGTAGGTGTCACCAGAATATAAATGTTAAATGAGAACAGCAGTGGCAATAGGAGGGGGAAGTGGAGCAGTTCTGAAGTCACCCATCAGCAAAAGCTCCCTGTGATGAAGCTGCTTTGTACAGGTACGAGCAAAAGTCCAAGTCCAGATGTAAATTTTCACATCATAAATCCAAGCTAACAATGGTTGCTTAATTGCCAGTTACCCACATATTCTATTACCTTCTAGCAAAAGGAGAGGCAAAATATGTATATATTCTGATACTCACTTTTAAAACTGAATTGTAGCTCTGTCACAACCTTAACGTTGATACATTCCTCCCTGGCAATATCTCCAAGGTCCTCTGGACACTTCTCTTCAATGGCTTTCTGAAGCATTTCATCATCAATAATGTTTGGCTCAACATTATTGAAAAACTGACTCATTGTGAGACAGAATCAGTCTTAAAGGACAGAAAAGAAAATAAATTAAATCACTGCCTGGCTACTCTTTCCAGCAGTCATAGAATCCCAGAATCCCAGAATAGTTTGGGTGGGAAGGAACCTTAAAGCTCATCTCATTCCACCCCTGCCATGGCAGGGACACCTTCCACTGTCCCAGGTTGCTCCAAGCCCTGTCCAGCCTGGCCTTGGACACTTCCAGGGATGGGGGATCCACAATTTCTCTTGTCAGCCTGTTGCAATGCTTGACAACCCTTTCAGTGAAGAATTTTTTCATGGAAATTTAAATATCCCTAATGTTGCCCTGGAGGCAATGAGACTATTTGTCTTTTTCAAACAGTGCAGAGTTAATGAATCGCTGTGAAGGACTTGAATCTTCAAACTTTTGCTTGTGTAAGATGTTTATAATTACAGTGTAAGATCTGATTTATTTTTGCATAGGACAGCGACGATAAATGTCAGAGTTTAGAGAGTTCTATTCTCATTATGGCATTCCATTAACAAACCCAACCTCTCTGTGGCTGTGTGCAGCACAGACCGAGGAGCAGCAACTCTGCATTTATCCATCCTTGACCTTCCTCTCTCTCTTTCTTGCACAATCACAGAATTATTTGGGTTGGGAGGGACCTTAAAGCTCATCTCGTTCCCCCCCTGCCATGGGCAGGGACATCTTCCATTGCCCCAGGTTGCTCCAAGCCCCAGCCTGGCCCTGGTGACTCCAGGGATGTGCGTTTGTGCAGCGTCTCTTGGGTCAGTGCCGGTTCCAGCCACCCCTGCCCGGTGGGTGGGAAGGGGCCGCCGCCTCCCGCTCCCAGGACCCACCGAGGCCCAGATCCCGGCCCGTCAGGCCTCTCACCCTCAGGTCCCCAGGGACCTGGGTCGGTTCCTGCTTCCCGGCTCCCGGTTCCCGGTTCCCCGTTCCCCGTTCCCGGTTCCCGGCTCCCAGATCCCGGTTCCCCGTTCCCCGTTCCCGGTTCCCGGTTTCCAGTTCCCCGTTCCCGGTTCCCACCGGCCCCTCAGCGCCCGTTGCTAAGGAAGCCCGGGTGCGTTGCTAAGGGTGGCACGTGACCGTCTCAGCAGCCAATGGGCGTGGAGTGGGTGGGGAGGTCAGCTACCAATCAGAGCGCGAGAAATCCGTGTCAGCCAATCAGCGCCAGGACCGTGCCCTCGGGGGCGGAGAGGCCTCGGATGATTGACGTTCCCTTTGCCCAATAATGTTACAGATAGTTTCCGTCTTTGCCCAATAGGGAATGGAAGTCTCATTGCCCCCGCTGTCCATCAAAGGGAGGGCGGGGAAAAAGGCGGGATTACAGTGGGGGAGGGCCCCTATCTTGACAGTGATGGACACGCTCTTTAACCAATGATCTTGCTGCGCGTCCTGCAGCTATCCAATTGGACGCAGGGAGGCGGGACTCAGCTGCCAGAGCGCTCTGTGGTTGGTGCGCGCGGCTGTCAGTCAGGGCGCGGTGCGGGAGGGGCGGGCGCTGGGCCGCTGTTTGTTGTCATCCCAAGATGGAGTTTCTGCTGGGGAACCCGTTCAGCACCCCGGTGGGGCAGAGCCTCGGTACGGCGGCCTGGGGAGCGCGGAGGGGCCCGGGGGAGCCCGGGGAGACAGCGGGGCCTTCGGCCGGCGGGCGGGGCTGGAGGCAGCGGAGGGTTCTGGGGGTCGGTGAGGGGCTGTGGGGGCTCTGGGGGTCTGTGAGGAGCTGTGGGAGCGGTGGGGGGAGAGTCTGTGAGAGCCCGTGGGGGGAAATTTGGGCTCGGTGAGGGGCTCTGGGGCTTAGTGGAGGTGTTTGGGGGTTATGGGGATCAGTGCGGGTTGATGGGGGTGGTGAGGGGGCTCTGGGGGCTGCCGGAGGAGTGGGAGGGTCTCTGGGGAGCAGGGATTGCAGGGGTGGTGGGGGCTTGGAGGGGCTGGGAGGCCTTTGGGGAGTGCTGGAGGATTCAGTGCAGGACTCTGGGGTTAGTGGGGGGCGTGGAGAGATCAGGGGGCAGAGGAGGTCTGGGGAACAGGCTGCTGTCCCTGAGAAGAGAGTGACTCCACGTCGAGACGGATGCAGGAAAGTTGTTGCATCCCCCAGCTCCTTTTCCTCAAGTTGAGTGCCTTCTTTCAGACCACCCTGTCATTCAGCCACTCTTTCCCAAAGTACTGAAACCTCCCTGTGCCTCTGAGTGAGCAGGGGGGTGATGTGGTCTAGGGACACAAAGAAGTGCTCGTTTTTCAGCCTGGAGGCTGAACTGTGGTTTTGGTAACGCTTTGGTGTCATTAGCAGGTTATTCTGAGCCAGCTTTCACTGCGTGGCCAGTCAAGGCCTTCCTGGGCTGCTGTGGCTGCTCCCTCCCTCCCACAGACGTGTTCTTTCGTGGCTACTCATGTTTTGGGTCTGGGTTGCCATGGCTGGGGCAAAGAAGAGAAAGGAGAAAGCTTGGGCATCACTTGTGCAGAGTTTGGCAACTCTTGAGTTCTCACCTCAGCTGGGTGGGCTCTCAGTGCCTCCTGCTTTCCTCTCTTGGGCCCTGACGAAATTTAAGATCTCTGACATTGCGGTGGGAAGGAGCAGGCTGGCTCAGGTTCCTGCAGTGCAGGAGGGCAGGCAGTCCCAAAGCCAAGGTGATGCTCAGCCGAGCATGTCTCCTGCCAGGGAAGGCTGGAAGAACTGGGATTGTTCAGCCTCGAAAAGAGAAGCCTTGGGGTGACCTGATTGTGGCCTTCCCATATCTGAAGGGAACCTGCAGGAAAGATGGAGAGAGAGGGTCTGGAGTGACAGGACAAGGGGGAATGGCTTCAAACTGACAGAATGGAATATTGGGAAGAAATCCTTCCCTGTGAGGGTGGGGAGGCCCTGGCACAGGTTTCCCAGAGAAGCTGTGGCTGCCCCATGCCTGGGAGTGTTCCAGGCCAGGTTAGACAGGGCTTGGAGCACCCTGGGATGGTGGGAGGTGTCCCTGCCCATGGCAGGGGTGGAATGAGATGAGATTTAATGTCCCTTCCCACCCAAACCATTCTGGGATTCCATAACACAGCTATGCATAGTCTAGCCTACAGCTGTTCTACGTTGATTTATGGAATGATAAGTCTTTGAAAATCATAGTGGAGGAAACTTTGCAGAGTGTCAGCTCATGGCCTCAAACCTCCTTTCTAGTCCTTTCCTCATCCCCACGTGCAGGGACAGCCCCTGGCTGAGGTGAAAGGCCCTTGCCTGGGCGAGTCTCACGCTGTGCTCTGAGCGTGGCTGGGCTCTCTTTGTCAGGGTATATGGAGCATATGTATAACTTGCTGTTTATCCTCAGCCATCTGGGCTGTTTATTTCTTCTGCTGAGGGAGAGGAGTGCCGGGAATCAGAGGAGAATAAGGAGAACAGCTCAAGAGAAAGGTGATTTTAGAGTGAATTGGCTTGGTTGTGTTTGGCCATCAGAGCAGCCCTGCCAGGACAGCTGGGCCAGGCCTCTGCCATCAGCCTGGGGAGGGAAGGCACCAATTTCTCCTCTCTTCATTGGCAGCTTCTTTTAGCATCAGTCAGTGGTTTGAAGGAGCTGAAGAATTGTTGGGGGGCAGGGAGGGAGGAGTGGTAAAATCTGCTTTTTTAGCCTTCTGCCTGTTTAACTCCAGAGTGCAAAGGTTTCCACAGCTCTCACATCCCTTCGCTCGCTGAGCAAGCGGTCGCTGCCAGCTTGGAGGCTTTGAACACTGAGCTGCTGCCATCAGATAAGGTTAGGTGTGCAGCTTCCCTTAATGCAAAATTCAGCTGCACTTTCAGAATGTTTTTGTTTACTCCCAGGGGGAAGAGATAACTGCAGATTTTATTTTGGAAGACAAATTTTTCTGCTTCTCCTATCGCTGCCAGTTATCCCTTTCTGAGACAGCAGTAAAACAAAAGCATGCCTTGTTCTCAGACACTGCTGTTTGCCCAGTGCTTCCACAGTTTGTTTTTCCAATGAGCTTGTGGAATATAATTTTCACTTATGCTTCTCTTCATTCTTTGAAAGAAATGGAATAATTTTGTATTTCTGTTTAAACATATTGTGTTGTACACAGTTGTGATGTTTTCAAGCAAGGCCTAACACTCACCATAAGGGAGAAGTGCAGAAAATCCTGTAGGTCCATCAGCACACCAAGAATGTATGTTCTCTGCCAGGAAGTAGCAGAGGTTCACAGGAAGATTTAATTAGGGCTCTACAGTATCTGCAGATAAATGCCAGGTCTGAAAGAACAAAGATGTCAGAAAAGGTTTGGGGAGAGCTGAGAGAGGTAATACAAGGGATTTTCTCTTTTCTCCTCTTTATCTGGATAATGGCTGAAGCTAGGCAGGCTTTTTATGTTAACTCTTTTGCTTAATGTGGGAAAGTAATGCTAGGATGAGCTCAGAGGATTTGTAATGGAGATGGATAGAGTCTCCTGCATCTGAAGTGCCAGTTGAAATGGCAGCCAGGTTCCTCATGGCTGAAACCTACCTGACTTTTGGACTGGCTTATATGGTACCCTCTATTTAATTCCCAGTGGTGACATAGCAGAAACAGTATAAGCCATCACCATGGCTGCTAATTACAAACCTCACCTAATTTTGCTTTAATACTTTGATGGACCTGTGGACACTCATCTGTCCTTGTGTCTTCAACAGAGTCCTCTCCTGAGAAGAGTGGTTGTTTTCTGGTGGGGCTGTTGTGTGGAAGGCAGGCAGCTGTACCTGAGAGATTCCTGAACTCAAAAAACCCCCATTTTCATTCCATTTTGCTTTTTACCTGGAGGTTGCTATGAAGGGAGTTATAGCATCATTTTACATATAAACCAGAAATCTCCCCCAGGATTTTGTAGCAGAATCCAATACTTCCCAAAGGTTTTGTGAGGTGTTTTTCAGAAGGTCTTTGTGAAGGCTGGTTAGACTCTAGAGGGTGGAATTGGGTGCCATGGGTTTCCTAGGCTGCCAAGTACATCGAGGTTGACAAGATCCTTTGTGGCATTGGGTGCTGGCCCAGTTCTTCTGACTGAACTGTTTATTTTTTCCAATCACCACTGTAAATACCATCTTGAGGAATATCCTGACCAGTGAGGAGCAGAAGAGCAGGAAGATGTGTAGTAAAGCAGCTCTGACAGAGTGCTTGCTGTGTGGAGAGGGATTGGCCTGGAGAAAAAGCTGCAATTTACAGTAGTGGGAATTTGCCTTGAGATTCACCATCCTGCCATAAATTGCTTTTTTATCTTTCTTTGTTCAATGGAGCCATCTTTAAAGTGTCACCACTCTATTCAAGGTTATTAGAACAAATACCCTTGCTGCAGGTTAGTGAAAACATCTTTGATGATTAAAGCTGATTGAATTACAAGAATGTGGAGTGCTGGTGACTCTTTTTTGGCCATTCTGCTTATTTGATAGCGGCCATATGGCTTAAATGTGAGGACACAGGGAAGCCTGGTTTAGCTTTTTTTGTTTGTTTTACTCTGGAGACATTTCAAAGGCTTCAGGAAAGTGCTTCTTTGTTTGAATCCAGACCAAACCTTGCTGCTGCCCCCTGATGCAGGTGCAGAGGGCTGACCTGGGGCAGTGGGGTGTGAAATGGGCTCCCCACAGAGTGCTGGACAGGGGCATCAAGGTCACTTTTGGTCAGGCTCTGGTCAGGGCTGTGTGTGCTGCTGAACTCAGCTCTTCTCACTGCTGCCCCAAATCTGCCTGACCCAGAGCCAGAGGCCTCTGGGAGTGAAGTTCAGCACCTGAATTAAGTGCAGCGAGACTTGAAAGTTAATTTTTAACAATGAAGAAATGAAGAACAATTTCTACATGTAACAATATAGAAATGAAGTTGTCCTGTGTGGCTGGGAGTGGGGATCAGGTGCTGCTGGTTTACACCCTGATCCCTGTTGCAGAAGGGAAGTTTCAATGCACAGTGCTGATCTGGGCACTTGGAGTCTGTTTTTGGAGGAGAAACAGTGTGGTGATTTAAGGAGGCTACAAAAACAAGGTTTCAGCAAAAGATACAGAGGCACTTTATTGAAGCAACAGTGAGGCAGACAGCTTTTCAATTGATTTTTATCAAAGGACTTGCAGTTTCCATTCAAGGCTGTTAAATTGATAATATATATGGTGGATACAGGCTGTTTTCAGAGCTGCTGTTTTGTTCCCCCCCCCTTTTTTTTTCTTTTATTTTTTTTCCTTTTTAATGGGAAAGTGCTTCAAGGGGTTTAAAACACCTTTTATTCTCCCTTCCATAAGAAGCACTTGAGCCTTTTCTTCAGGTTTCTTATATCTCTAAGATTTTTATGATTCTTAGAATAAAAACAGTTCCTAAATAAATGAGTTGATGGCTACATGTAAGAACAGAGAAATGCATTAGAGCCAGCAGCCTGCGGTTGTCCTGTGGGAGGCATTAATCCAGCCTTTCTTGTCCACAATTTCCCTAAGTTCCCTTCAGAGTAAACTTACTACTTTGCTGTGCTGTGAAATATTTTTTTAATAGATAAGCCTTTCCCCAATGCTAGACATCAGTGTTTAAAGTGTACACCATAATCTTAGGATGTGGTCCACATAAAATATCATTTTTGCAGTGTGCTGTTGGGCTCTGAATCTTCTCTCTCATCATTCATTGCCTTATAATGAAATAAAAAGTCCTTTACATTTACCCACAACCTTGGAAGCATTGTCCCTTATTCTAAGGGAAGCTTTTCTCCGTACAAGGTGGCAGTAACTTTTCTTGCTGCATCAAAAAGATGAATTTTGCCTTTGCCTGCAGTGAAAAGGGCACAAGAAGTTCTCTCCTCAGAGCTGAAATACTTTTCTTGGTACTCCTGTAGCTGGTCAGTTTTTAGAAATCCAGCCCCCCACTGCTCGTTCAGAATTGTGCTTGTCATGCAAAAAGAGCCTGATAAAGTGCTTTTAGTTTTATAAGATTATTTGGATCTGCTTTCACTTCATGACAATGGATTATGTTGTAAGGAAAATCTCCATGAAATATGAAAATGGATATCTTTGCTCTTTAAAGGAGCAAATAAATACTGAGTCATGAGTCTGGCAACTTGGAGAAACTACATACACATGTGAAGCTGGGTAATTAGTATAATGCCATTTAATACTGGGTTACTAAGACTGGATTTATAGGCACAAAAGTAGATTGTAGTTCATGAAGGTATTATAACATGTATTTTTGGGTAATGCTGTTTTATCTCTTTCAGCCTGGTACACTTAAATGTGTATTCCATATGCTTCTAATAGCCATCTATATGTGAGAGTGAGGACAGCTTGTTCCCAGTTTGGTACTGCTCTGCTCATGAACTCAGCAGATTTTTTTAAACTGCATATTTAAAATATGCTTGCCTAAAAACCACAGAAAATCCCCACAAACCCTTCCAACTGCTGAAATATTTCATCCAAAACAATTTTCCCCCATAAAAGTACTCTGTGTTTTCCTTAGTGAGGAACAGTTTTAAGGTAGGCAGACTTTCCTATGATTTCATAAACTGTGTTGAGTTTTTAATGGACAATTTTTGAAGGTGTTGAAGGCATTTCTGGTATTCTCAGTGACAGTGATCAGTGGAGGGACAACAACAGCTCTTGCAGAAGTTTTGGTGAGATGATCCTTCCCTGGGAAGGTGCTGCCTGAAACCTGCAGGCCTGGGGCTCTTCAAGGCTGGCCTGGCAACCTCCTTCCTCATCTGGTGTTTCCTGCTTGGCAAAAAGTAATTTCATCCTCTGTGTTTGGGTTTAAAATCTGTACAATGGGTAGGTGATAAGAGCATAAATGTTTGAAGAGCACAGGGAGAAAGGACATTGTGGGAGCCCTGAGAAGTGAGGAGATGACCCAAAAACCCAGCCTGTGAAACACAGCACAGATCATCCAGGACTAGTTTTCCTCCTTCTCATTTGCATCTGCCTGGGGAATTCCTAGTTTTCTATGTAAAAGAAACTTGTTGCTGAGCATAAAAGTCCTACCAAGGGTAGATAAGCCTTATCTTCTGTATTTGTGTAGTTATTGTGTTGATGGTTCTGCCCGATCATTTCAGTTACTGCCAGTGCAAAAGGCTCTTTTAAAATTGATGATTCTTTAGCACAAAAGATACTGGTCTAAAAGCTTTGCTAGAGCTGGGTCTCTCTTCCCTTAGGAGCAGTTCCTTTCATGTTTTTATACAACCCAGGGAGTCAGATCTTCCAGCTGTAGGTAACATTTCCCACTGCTCAGGAAGGGGAGATGCAAATAAATCCAGCCAGTCTGTTATTGGCAGCACTCTCTTTACATTTAAATGTAGACTGCACAATTGTTCTCTACCTGCCAGAATTATAAGGTGGGCTCCACAATGCAGTAACTCATTTCAAAATCAAGGATTGAGGATGAAAAAAATCCATGCCCTGTCTGTGTTTGAGCAATTCCTGGCATGGCTGTGTGTGGACTGTTTACCCATGCTCCTGTATCTCTTGGTTCACAGCATTTGGCAGCTCTGTAGTCTCAGGGAGCATCAGGAGACTCAGAAATGAGGAGATACTCAGAATGAACCTGTTGAATAAGTTGGTTACCTTGTAGCCTGCTTATTCCTTGAGAGTAGGGCAGCCTGTTCTCCAGCTGGGCCTCAGGAACCTTCTGGGTTAAATTAGCTTGGGAAGAAATTCTTTTTTCAAATTCAGATCAAAGAAAACATATACAAAGTGAAGGCACAGATTTGTGTTGTAAGCTGTTTAAACTGTGTTTGAATACCAAGAATTTTTCAGAGCATTGGTTTCGTGTTCTTAAGGCAGGAAAGACTGTCATCCCAAATGTGGTCAGGAATGTTGAAGATGTTAACTTGAACATGGTGCATCCTCTTTATTTTCATGGGATACATTTACTGCAAGAAATATTACTGGCTTCCTATTTGACCCAAATAACAAAAAAATCCCGTTTTTTGCCTAGCTTAATAAATGCAGAAAGTCCCTTTTAAAAATCTGGTATTTCCTGACTTTTTTTTTTAAACTTTTGTTTTGTCTCACTTATAGCTTTCTGCATTTATTTTACCTTGCCTTTCTTTGCCCATAAACACAAAAAGCTACCTTGAGCATATTAAATAAATTGCAAGCTTCAGCACTTTGCCAGCAAATTTTGGAAAGTTGTATGATATTCTGAGCCTACAGGTGAGAGATATTTCATAGCTTTGTCTTCTGAGACTAATAAATACATCTGTATATTAAATAGAAGCATTTTACTTAAGCTTTGGTGACCAAATGCTGAAGTACAGATAATTTTTTTTTAATAACATATGCAAGGCTTTAATTAGTAGTTTTGTCCAAGAAGTCCTGCCTAAGGTTTTGACTGAAGTGATCCAGAGATGAGATACCATGTTGTAGCTTTTCCTCCAAAACCTCATTGGCTGCAATCTGTTGGGCTCAACACTTTCCCCTCTTTTTCACATAAGTTGTTGAGGATCTTAACTTCTCAGTTTTCACCAAAAAGCCCTCTGATCGGTTAACAGAGTGTTAAGGAATTTCCCCACTTAATTGGTTCCTAATTTAAGGATTAGGAGAGAAAATATGCAAATTTTATTGGAATATTTCATCTGGAGTGAGTTTTGAAATCCGTCTCCACACTGTGACCCGAGTTATTTCCTGAATTCTGTCTGGTATTTTCCTGAGCAGTTGTTATAGGATATAGGTATGATAATAAGATGATTGACAGTGGGATGTAGAGGTTGGGCTGGATGCAGCATGTATTTGGGTTTGTGTTACCCTGAGCTCACATTTAAGCTGTTGTAGTAAATAGCTTGTTTTTTCATTATCTTTGAGCTGCCCTTTCTCTACTGATTTTCTGTGGTTTTAATTAGAAGGGTATTTTGCTGAAAAGAGCGAACTCAGACCTTTGTGAAATTTTCTGCTAGTACAAATAATGGTAAATCTGAAATCACTTATTAGACAAGGAGTTGTTATGGCAACTATAAGATGGTTGGCTAATCAGAGAGTGAGATCAGTTTTTATTTACAAGTGTAATGAGCAATTAAGTTTGAGCAGCTGTCAGACTTGGAAAGTGATTAAAGTTCAGCAAACAACCCAAATGGGTCAGTGTTCAGTTCTGATGGTTTTCTGACACTGCAGCTTGATCATCTGTGGGTTTTACCTACTATAATTAAAACTGCCTTTTAAATCCCCATCCGTGCCAATGACTTGGCATAGCCAATGAGTAGAAAAACCCCTTTTTCCTACCAGGTTCCTTAATGGATATTGGCCTGGAGTGTTGCTGTGGGTAATGAGGTATTTCACATGTAGCATTCCTTAAAGCAAAGCTCGGTTTGGATGCAGAATCATCTCCTGGCTGTGGTGATCACCAGGAGGGAGCTGGGGCAGTGCAGCCTGGCTCAGCCTTTGCACCTCTAAGGGCTCCCCTTCATTAGAGGCAGCATTTCGCAGTTGATGGTTGCTTAGGGAGCTGCTGCTGGGCTCAGAGGAAGGATGTGCACAGTGTGCATGAACATTAAACCCAAAGGAAGTGGAGAAAGTCGTGATTCACCCAGAAACAGGAGGGAATGCCCAGGAGAGGCTGACCTTGGCCAGAGCTGGTCACAGTGGACAGGGCAGGCTGCTCGTCCTCATGGCTTTCCCAGGCAGAAGGAGCTGGTTCCCTGCAGGTTCCAAAATATTGCATGTGTTCACTGGGAAGGTTACTCTCCCATCCATACTCTGCACCAGATCAGCCTATTTCATTGCTGGGATTTGCTTCCCTGCTGCATGTATTAAATAAACCAAACTGTTTGTAAGCCTTGCTCAAAATTTGTGTTCCAGTTAGAATTTTAACTGTCCACAACAGTTAAACCAGTGAAGTTATTTTCCAAAATTACACTGCAGTCCCCTGATACATTTACATTTTTATTAATTTTGCCACACTAATGGTATGATGTAATAGAGGCAATTGCAGTGGAACATGAAATGGATTGGGACAGCTCCTGACCTGAAGAATTTACCAAGTTGTGTGCCTAGATAGCACAAGTTGGTGAATGGGGACTTAAGGGAAAATTAAAATGACAGTCTCAGAAATAGGCATTTGCATACTTGACCTAAACTTCTGGTATTTACATTTTCTATTTATCAGTCTTTTTCAGGCTTATCTACAGCAGTGGCACATGAGAAAACAGGGCTGTAAAAATGGAACAGAATTTTTAGTAGGGTTATTAGGGACCAAGAAATCCACATTTCTCAGCCCCCAAGATGGGATTGCACATACATATCTTGTTATTGCCGTTGCCTGATTTGCACTCGGGTTTCCTGAGGAGATTGCTTGGGAGTGTTTGTAGCTGAGCTTCTGCAGGCATAGCAAGCAGAATGGGCAGCTGGCAGTGGAGCCTTTCAGTGACCACAGCACTGGCAAAAGTAATTCCTGTCACCTAGTGCAAGAGGAGCCAGCTCTTCCCTCCTCCCATGATGGAAACACTTAGAGTATTCCAGACACTGATCCTCAAGCTGTGGAGATTTTGGAGAATTGGGATGGGGTTGGAGGTTGCTGCCTCTTGCACAGGCCCTGCTGTTGTTCTGTAGAGCAGTACAAAGGAAGGCTGAAAAACTGAAATGCAAACAGAAGCCTTCACACTAGAAAACATGACCCATCAACTCTCAAAAGCTGCAGACTCCTCTGTCTAGTTCACTCTACATGTGGGATAATTGTGGTTTTCCAGAGGATGCAGCTCTCACCTTCCTAGTTGTAGGAGAGCTGGGGGTGGGAACATGCACGTGGAATAGTTACTGCAAGAGTTGTTTCATTTCACTTGTAACACATTTTAATTACCACATGTGAACACTTGCTTAAAAATCCCGGGTGGCGTGCTGCAGCAAAGGAGTAAACCTGTTCTTGTAACTGCCTCCTTGTAGGAATAGGTGATTTTGCCTATTTTTTCCCCTCACTCGATAGTGTTTTCATTTTATTTTGAGCATGTGAAAATGTGGGCAACTGATTTTAGGAGTAACCTGCAAAAAATAATACAAATAATTCTAATGTAAGAGCGTGATGATTCTTTCTGCCTCGTAGTTTGTTTGCAGCAAACATGTTACAAGTGAGCAGGTGGGAGGGGGATTTTGAAATATATGGGGTTGGATTTTTAGAGTTTGCAGCTGACATGGATTAAAAATTCTTAGAACATTTCATCCATGAAAGGCAATTAGTTTTGTTTTATGAATATGAAAAGCACGTAGCTTGTAAGTACTGGAGTGAAGTCCCAAGTGAGTTATTAGGACTTGCTTTACTCATGTAGTACAAAATTGGCCATCAAGAGCTGATAGATTTCAAATATAGCTCACTGACACACTGATCATCCATAACTTTTCATAAAGTCTTTTTTTTGGGCTCACCTGTAATTACTGGATGCTGTTGAAGTCCTGAATGGGGCAGATAGTCATAGATCAGGATGCCTCCTTACTCTTGATGGTGATTACAGCATGTTGTGCTGCTGGGATATGGAATTGTGATACCTCTCTGCCTGCTTTCCCTACTTTCAGCTGCCTCTTTCTCTGAGATTCATAAGTTAAGGCTGATAAAATGAATGGAGTCTGCTCTTTTTTTAGCAGGTTGGTTTTTTTTTTGGCATTAGGAAAAATTAATGCAGTCAGTGGTTTTGGATTATTGGGACTGTCTGTGTGAGTGGTTCTCAGCTACTAATAGGTTTGGAAAATGATGATTTTTTTCAGCTTCTTTGTTTGTTTTTTGGAGAGCCAAAGCTGTTAAAAAATCTGGTATTTCTAGTGTTAATCAACAGATGTTATTTATCCAGTATGTCAGTGCTTTAATACCTGAGTTTCTCAGTTAAGGAGCTGGTAGTCCAAGTTAAGGAATGAGGTAGCCCCTCCAACCATCCAAATTCCTGAAACTAAAACAGGATGAAAACTCTTTGGCAAGTGGTGGGCTACAATCTAAGTTCTGGCTATGGAAATGACTAAATGTTGATGATCATGTTATAAAACACTGGCTGCTGGGCAGTGTTCAAAGGAGGAGGAGATTTGGGTGCCCATCCTGATGCACTGACCTGTTAAAACCACACTGTGCTGATAAATTCTCCCACACAGAATCGTACGGACACGTCGCAGCAGTCACAGTTAAATTTAGAAAAGGCAAATCTGAAGGAGACCATTTCATCACCCAGGAGATTTTAATTTATGCTTTCATGCCTCTCATCCCGAAAAGAAAGATGGACACTCCGAGTGGGATGATATTAAACTGCTGGAAGTGTTGCCTAATAGATCACAGATGTCTGTGAAGTGGCAAGTCATCATCCCCCCGACACAACAGGACGAGGGGACACTGTCACGAGATGTGACATGTCATAAAGGATCATTGATTTGTTGCTCCCCTACTGTAAATCAAACATCTCCATTCAAATCCATTAAAATCCATTAATACAGGGTGCAGATTTTAAAACTACTTTGACATTTCTGATTGAAGGCTTGGGCGTATCGATTCCTGACGTGAGCAGGTCCCTGTTTGTCAATCAGAAAGTAGCACCATCATCTGAAAAGCGTGGGTTGGCAGCGAGGTGGGAATCTACCCAAGGTCACTGCTAAAAGAGATGAGGAAACGTGCAGTGAAGGCTGCATTTTGGGGAAAAGTGCCTCTGAATCATGCAAATGGCTTGATGAGCTGGGAGCTGCTTGTGTATGACCTCGCTCTGAAGGACGGCTATTTACAGTACATGGGTCAACATGTGAGCTCTGATGAGTGTCAGGGCATGGGAGGAAGGTGGCTTTCTGTGCTTTGTTTCTAAAGCTGTGTAGAATTGAGAAGTCAGATGGATTTCACTGTGTTTTAAAGAAGCAGTAGTGTCTCTCTGCCATCTGTTTTGGAAGAGAGCAACTCACATACACATGTCATTCAGTGGAGTTTGCTGTCAGCAGCAACAATTTCTGCTGATGGGGGAACTTCAGGGAGAAGATTC
>VYZP01056528.1:7820-52145 GCA_013400635.1 Hypocryptadius cinnamomeus
TGGCATGTCTGTGGTGAATTATCCCTCCCTTCCTTCCCTTCCTTGGGCAGTGCAGCTGCCAGGGGTGAGAGCAGCTCCCACCTGCAGCTCTGCTCTGACTTGAAATTGTTCCTCTCACCTTAAACCTCACCTGGGTTTGCTGCTCACGAGTTCAGGCTTCTCCTCCCTCCCAGTGCCTGCCCAGCTGGGCACTGGGATGGGCACCCTCTGAACTGGGAGGAAAGGAGCCGCTGACACTAAAGAGTTCAGGACAAGTTTTCCCTTTCCAGGGCATTTTGGGCATTTTCACTGGCAAATTTGCCAGAAAGGGCTCTAAATTTGGTTATTTGGGGTTTTTTCCCCTTCTCAACAATATTTATGTTCTAGAGTTTGTAAACTTGTCCCACTCCTGCTCCTCTTGGCAAAGTCCCCAGAGTGGTGTCCAGTTCTCTTACCTGGCTGATAAAAGTTGGCATCACTGGCTCAGAGGTGCAAGATGGAATTTCTGTTCTGTGCCCAAATGATTCAGGGCTTTGGGTCACTTTGGGGGGAAAAAAATAATCCAAGTGTCAGATTTTTAAAGGTAGTTGGGCATTTCAGTGTGTGAGGAAGAGCAGGGCATTCAACTGATTTTAAGTAAGTGGATTTAAGTGCCCACTCTTGGGAGGAATCTCACCAGAGCCGTGATTTTGTGGTGTTTGCTCTTTGCTTGGGTACCTGCCTGACTTGAGTTGTGAGATTTCATTTTCAGAGGCAATTTAAGGTGTCTCTACCTTGTTTTTTTAAACAAGAATCATCTCTTCAGGTTAATTGGGTGCTTTAGGAAATGCCTCTAATGTGTTTTCACCTGGAGGGTTTAAAATGGGAATAGGACAGTCCATAATGATGATCTCTGCACACCACAAACTCCAGCAATTTCTGCCCAATTCATGGTTTTGAACAAAATCTCAAAGTTAAAACATCCACTCTGCAGAGGAGACAAAACCTAATCCCATTTCAGAGCCAAGCTCTTCAAAGCTGCTGTGAAATTTCAGGTCTTTGAGGATTTCAGTTTTTCTCCTTTGGAGAAATGTGCTCAACACTTGTTTTCTGGAGCTTTTAATTAAAATTTGTCATGCTGTGATAAATTCCTTTCAAAATGTGACAGGCTCTAATCCACATCAGGGGCAGAGGGGAGCAGCAGCAGCTTTGCCTTTCAGTGGATTATTGGATTAGGAAAGGACACAGATTCCAGGGAGAGCAGCTCTGGGATCTGCAGTGGCACAGAACTCCAGGATGGATGTGCAGGGGCTGTTTGGGCTCCTGCATCCCATAAAGTCCCTGCTCCCAGCCCAATGTTTGCTCCAGACTCACACTGAGTTGCACTTGCAGTGACAATGCCCCAGATTTTCCTCTCCTTATTTATTTTTACCATTGTAAATGGAAATAATAATTTTAAATCTGTAATTTAACTAATTTTTTAATATAGTGAAAACATTCTTGACCTGCTTCTGCTACCTTCTTTTGATTATTTGTATTTTAATTAAAAACTTGTCCTTATTTTAACTGTTGCAGACCAAATCCTGTGGTGGACCAGGGTAAGCTTTTCCAAAGACTACAGCAGGGAGGAAAAAAAACCAAATAATGTGATTTTATGGCTGTTCAAAAGCACCAGGTTCACCTGATTTTTCTTTCTGAACATTAATTAAAGCACTTTTAGGACAGTTTGGGCACTACAGGGGTTACTCAAAGGAGGTTCACACCTTAACCCATTTTCAGGTCCATGTGGTGCTGGTTTGTATTTTTAGGCAGAGGTGGAAGCGCCTCAGCAGCTCCAAAGTTCACCCCAATGTACATTTGATTCATTTTTCTCACTGTGGTAATACAAAGGTTTAATCACCCTAAAGCCTGGGACACGTTTGTTGTGAATTCAGGAGGATTTGGGTGTTGTGGAAGGAGTTTTTGTGTGTTCTGGGGTCCTGGTTTGGTGGTTGCAGTGCAAACCCACTTTTGCAGACTGCAAATAAGATGTTTGGGGTTTTTTTCAGTCCTTTGCAACTGAATCAGTGAAAAATACAGCTTTAAAGTGGCTCTGGAGAGAGCAGGGGCTTTGGGAAGGGACTGCAGCTCTCTGCTGAGTGCCACATGATTCACTAAATCTGTAAAGCAAGGTGTACACATTTTTGTGGGGTTTTTAAATGTAATGATTGTTGTAAAGTTTGTAAATACATTTTTAAAATAAATGTAGTTTTTATGACTGAACCAGAAAAAAGAGCAGTAAAAGTCTTTCTTCCATGGACCACTGGTGGACAGGGGAGTTAATTCCAAAAGGGAATTTCTTCTTTTATCAAAGATTTCTTGCTGTTTTACCCAGAGGGGAGTGAGATGAGGCCATGGTTTTATCTGGACATGTGAAACAAAAGTTGTCACATCCAGATTGTCCCTGCAGGACTCAAAGCAGACCCTTCTCTGCTGCTCCCACTCTGGACTGGGATGTGCTCTCTTCTACCTAAATCCAATAATCTACACAAACAATTTTCCACTGTTTTAATGCAATTTCAAAATATTTATTCACATATTGATCCAAGCAAAGACCATTTGAGGAGGAATGTCTTTTAACACAGTTTTGAAACCTCACTCTGGCTCTGTGGCTCCATTTCACTTTGGAAATTTTTAAACCTTCTTTCTTCTGCCTTCTCCCTCCACCAGCCTCTCCTGTAACCACACACCAAATTCCAGGTTTAAAGAGCAGAAATGACTTTGAGGTTGGAATTTTCAGGTGCTGAAATACCACAGAGGGGAAGCCCTGGGGTGGTTTGGATGGAGATGAACTGGGTGAATATCTGGGGCTTTGTTCCCTGAAGTGCCTCAGGGAGGGGGAATTTTGTGCTCCCTCCCACCTTCCCCAGGAAATGATGATAACTGGAGTTTTTCCATGGGGTGGAACATTTCCAGCCACTCCCCTTTTTTTCTCCTGTTTAATATTCCTTTAGCAACACCAGGAATGTGTTGGGTTGGAAAAGCTCATTTGTTTTCAGTGTTATTAAGCAGCAAGAAACGAGAAGTTCCTGAGCAAACCTCAGGATCTGGTGGGGTTTGGTCCTTTCAGCTCTGCCAAGACAGGCCAAGTTTCCCTCAGTGAGCCAGAAAGGACTCATTTCAAATATCCTGGTAATTATTCTGGTGTAGTTTTCCTGCCTAACATCATCTCTTGCTGTAAAAAAAATACTTAACTACAGTAAATTACTGCTGCTGGCTCTTCACTGTGCAGGCAGTGCTGCTGGAAGTCACGGGCCACAATTCCAATACATGTTCAGTACAAATAGGATTAAAGATGACCTAAAATCATATTTATTTAGGTCGTTTCTGCATGAAAATCCAGTGGAATTCAGGCTCTGCATTACTGTTCCTGATTTTATGAGCCTTTTCCAGACCTGGCTCCTCGGTGAGCACTCAGAGCTTTGGGGTTTGGCTTCAACTTTGAAGTAGAGATTGAGCTTTAGGGATGGCCCAGGGACACTTCCCAGGAAGTGGTGGCCATCTGGCCCCATCAGGGTGTTGCTGGGTTAATGAAAAAGCCCATTTTTGCCTGAGAAGGCTCCCTGTGTGTCAGTGCACTCAGCTGTGAGCTCTGTGCTGTGCAGCAGCTCGTGGAAATGCATTTCCCAGCCTGGGGACCCTGGGAGCAGCAGCTTCCATCTGGCTGTGCCCTGCAGCAGCTGGGACAGGGACAGCCCTGGGACAGCCCTGGGACAGCCCTGGGGCAGCCCTGGGGCAGCCCTGGGACAGCCCTGGGACAGGGACAGCTCTGGGACAGGGACAGCCCTGGGACAGCCCTGGGACAGGGACAGCCCTGGGACAGCCCTGGGGGCAGGGACAGCTCTGGGACAGCCCTGGGGCAGCCCTGGGACAGGGACAGCCCTGGGACAGGGACAGCCCTGGGGCAGCCCTGGGGCAGCCCTGGGACAGGGACAGCCCTGGGACAGGGACAGCCCTGGGACAGCCCTGGGGCAGCCCTGGGACAGCCCTGGGGCAGCCCTGGGGCAGCCCTGGGACAGGGACAGCCCTGGGACAGCCCTGGGACAGCCCTGGGGCAGCCCTGGGGCAGCCCTGGGACAGGGACAGACCTGGGACAGCCCTGGGACAGCCCTGGGACAGGGACAGCCCAGGGACAGCCCTGGGACAGCCCTGGGGCAGCCCTGGGACAGGGACAGCCCTGGGACAGCTCTGGGACAGGGACAGCTCTGGGACAGCCCTGGGACAGCTCTGGGACAGCCCTGGGACAGCCCTGGGGGCAGGGACAGCCCTGGGACAGCCCTGGGACAGCCCTGGGACAGCTCTGGGACAGGGACAGCCCTGGGACAGCTCTGGGACAGCCCTGGGGCAGCCCTGGGACAGCCCTGGGGCAGCCCTGGGACAGGGACAGCCCTGGGACAGGGACAGCCCTGGGGAAGCCCTGGGGCAGCCCTGGGACAGCCCTGGGGCAGCCCTGGGGCAGCCCTGGGACAGGGACAGCCCTGGGACAGCCCTGGGACAGCCCTGGGGCAGCCCTGGGGCAGCCCTGGGACAGGGACAGACCTGGGACAGCCCTGGGACAGCCCTGGGACAGGGACAGCCCAGGGACAGCCCTGGGACAGCCCTGGGGCAGCCCTGGGACAGGGACAGCCCTGGGACAGCTCTGGGACAGGGACAGCTCTGGGACAGCCCTGGGACAGCTCTGGGACAGCCCTGGGACAGCCCTGGGGGCAGGGACAGCCCTGGGACAGCCCTGGGACAGCCCTGGGACAGCTCTGGGACAGGGCTGGGACAGCCCTGGGACAGGGACAGCCCTGGGACAGGGACAGCCCCGGGACAGGGACAGCCCCGGGACAGCCCTGGGACAGGGACAGCCCCGGGACAGGGACAGCCCCGGGACAGCCCTGGGACAGGGACAGCCCTGGGACATCCCTGGGGGCAGGGACAGCCCCGGGGCAGCACTGGGACAGCCCTGGGACAGGGACAGCCCCGGGACAGGGACAGCCCCGGGACAGGGACATCCCTGGGGCAGCCCCGGGACAGGGACAGCCCTGGGACAGGGACAGCCCCGGGGCAGGGACAGCCCTGGGACAGGGACAGCCCTGGGTCAGGGACAGCCCCGGGGCAGCAGCCGGGGGTGCTGTGGCTTTGCAGGGAGCCCAGGAGGGCTGGGCTTGGTCTGGGTTAATTCAGGCAGGAAATGTCACTGCTACAAGGGGAGCTTTGGGATGATGGATCCCTGTCCTGGGAAGGGTGCAGGTGACAGTGAGGGACCTCTGCAGGTAATTTTGGTCCAGTGGGAGGTGTCCCTGCCCATGGGACAAGGTGGATTTTAGGTCCGTTCCAGCCCAAACCATCCTGGGATTCCATAATAAGGGCAAAGCCAGTATTTCCTCATGTGAGCTAAACTTTACTCCCTCTTCCTCCTCCACCACCTTTTTTTCCCTCCCCTCATGTATCTTCTTTAAATTTTCCCATAGTGATGACAGAAAAACCACATTACTCACCATGGCTTCCTTCAGATCCCTGATCCTGGAATTCTGGTGCGAGCCTGGGCACTCACTCTGCTGCACCTCCTCTAATTGTTCCACTTCATTTGGAATCTGGATTGGGAAAGTGACACAAGGAAGTGACCCAACCTTCGGGAAGGGAGAAGGGAGATTTTTCTGCCAAAAGAGGCTCTACCCCAGTTGGAGATGGAGGCGCAACTACACAACTGAAATTGTGTAGTGGAGTGTTCTACTACACTCCTGAAATTCACCTTTTCCTCATGAGCCCCAGGATGCTGAAATGAGGAGGAACTCGACATGAATTACTGATTGGAAAAGAGGGGAAAACCTCTGCTGGACACAACCTTCTACATGTGTTTTGTCATTTAATTGCTGAGCATCCACCACGTGCAAATTGACAAAATGTAAAGGGAAGTGGAGGAATTGTCATCAAATAACCCATCAGAGTGTTGGAATTTAGGGAGAGGATGAAATCAGATTTAACCTGGACCTCAGAGCTCCATCTCTCCCTTGGAGCTGGCTGCCCAAATTATTCCATAGTGCTTCAGTGAAAGTTCAAAGAGATTTTACACACAGTGATTATGAATTTTTTTACTTCTGCCAGCTACAATGTGCTGTTCTTTGTGCCAGGCTGACAAATGTCACCTCACCCCTTATTTTCCAAATCCTACTTCAACCAATGTGTTTATCCGCAGATCTGGGGGGGTTTGGGGGACAGACACAGGGACAGGTGTAGAGGGAAGCCTTTGTCACCTTTTTGGCTGCATTTTTGCAGGCCAGGGTTGTTTCCCAGCCCAGGACCCACCTCCTGGAATGGTCCCAGCAGCACCTGGGTGCTCCTCTTGCCCCCTGGCTGGAGGCCGTAGGACCAGTGCTGAGCCAGGCACAGCCCCACGGCCAGCACGCACAGCAGGACACTGGCCACCATCCTCCTGGACTGCTCCATCCTGGGAGAGACAAAAAAGCACCTGTCTGGTCAGAAAGGCATTGCAGCTCCATTTGTACCTTGGAGAGGCGTGGAAATGAGGCATTTCTGGGTCACAGAATCATGGAATGTGCTGAGCTGGAAGGGATTCCCAAGGGTCATGGAATTCCAGCTCCTGGCCCTGCACAGACCCCCCCAAAATCCCACCCTGGGTCTGCTCCAGTTCTGATCTGCACCTCCTGGGCAGGAGCCCCAGCTGGATTTGCAGCCTCTCAAAGCGTGGATTAGCTCACTTGAAAGAGATTGGACATCTGAAACATTTGGATGAAGATCTAAATTAGGATTTCTGAGTTCCAGCATGTGTGGACCTCAAAGGTTGAATTCCCTGGTGGTGTTTGGCATATGTGTTCAGCTGGTTTCTGCTCTGATGTCCCTGCTCCTTAGAAACTGCCCTTTGCAGTTTCTTCTAATAATTTTTTTTTCCTTAAATAGGAGCATCTGTAAGCACTGGATAAATAAAAAGGGAATGTGGGATGTTGTTCCAGCACATTACCTGCTGCCTGAGAGGTTGTGGAGTAACTCCAGCTCTTCTCCTCTGGAAAACGTCTGTAAATGTGCTCTCAGCTCACTTTTTATAGCCAAGAACCCCAGTGCCACCCCGTTCCCAGCAGGAGACTTTTTCCACTTCTTCCTCCCAGGCTGCAATTTTGGTGTTCCTGTTACAGTGGCTGTCATGCAGCACAAGTAAAGCCCATAATTGGGACACCCCGGTGCAGCAATTAAATTCAGCTCTTTTCTCTAATAAGTCATAAAAGTAACAGCTTTGCTTTTGCAAGGCTGTAAATCCCACTTTGGGATCCAGATGATCCTGCTGGGAAATACAGGAGCTTTTCTGTCAGTGAGTTCTGGTTCCTCTAGTAAAAGTTCTTGAGTGAGTCTGAATTTGTTGAGGGTGTGAAATGGGTGAGGAATTGAGCTCAGTCTTTAAGAATCCTGGAATGTTTTGGGTTGGAAAAGACCTTTAATTCACCTATTTCCACCCCTGCCATGGGCAGAGACACCTTCCCCTATCCCAGGGTGCTCCAAGCCCCATCCAAGCTGGCCTTGGACCCTTCCAGGCATGGGGAATCTGTGATCCAGGCAACACCTCATGCCCATCTTCATTTATATCAGGCATGAAGGAAACAACCCTTCAGTGCTCAAACAGGAGCCTGTGGTTGCACAAGTGCCCAGAGCAGTTTGAAATCCTCCTCCTTAATATTGAACTTCAGGTGCCTTGGTGTTCTCTGCTCTATAAAATGCCAGGTGGGATTAAACTGGATAGACTGGAGTCTATGTTTATAAATGTGCTTTGCTGGCACAATGGAGTCTCTGGTGTGAATAGGATCCCCAAATCCTTTTCAGAAGGGCCTGGACTGACAGGGACAAGGGGGAATGGGTTTAAACTGACAACAGAGAAGGTTCAGGTCAGGAAGAAATATATCATTTGGGTTTATATTAGAACAAATTCCTCCCTGAGAAGGTGGGGAGGGGCTGGGATGGAGTTCCCAGAGCAGCTGAGGCTGCCCCTGGATCCTTGGCAGTGCCCAAGGCCAGGGCTTGGAGCAGCCTGGGACAGTGGAAGGTGATGGGGATGGAATTGATGGAAATGATCCTTAAGGCCTCTTCCAACCCAAACCATTCCATGAGTCCCTATTTTTCAATCTCGAGTTTGTGCACTGCAGGTTTATAAAGATTTATTTGCATGCAGTTCAGTTCCATATTTTTGACTGCAGAAATTGTGTTTTCCCCACCTGGCTGCTGCTCTGCCTTGCTGTGCACTGTTCTGTGCCACCCGAATGTCTCGTGTTCCCTGTTCTCCAAACATCCTCTGTCCGGCTCCCATGACCTCTTGGAGCTTTAATGGATTAATTTAATAAGTCACTAATTCAGGGAGGATTTGGTGACTCTTGGCAGAGTCATTCTTCCTGCCCCAGGGCTCCTCCCACTGAGCTCCAGCTCAGCTGCTCAGGCTGAGAACAGCTGGGTTCAGAGCAGAAATGTTCCTGCTCCTCTGGTGGGCACGTGGAGTCACCCAGGCACTTTCCTGTGTTTGGAGCCTCCTTCCTTCCCTGGTGAGCCTTGCAAAAATGAGGTTATTTAAAGATAAAAGCAGAGTTGGGCATTTAAAGAGAGCTTAGCCCAGTAATTGCAGCTCATTCACCACCACTTACCCTGGCTCTGATGTCTGCCCTGAACAGCTGGGAACAACTTTTTCTCCAAAGGTTTCTGATGCATCCAGAGGAATTGAACTTTTATGATCCTTGGATCCTTTCAGCTCAGGATATTCCATGATTCTCTGACTATTCTGCCTCCAACTATTTTATTAAGCAAATATGAAGGGTGGGGACAAAAAGGCTGAGAAGTCTTGGAGGGAAATGGCAAACCAAAACCAATCCCGTGCAAATTCTCCCAATTAATGGCTCAGAAACCCCACAAGCACAGTTTTTCCAACAGGTATTATATACTTAGAACTAAAAAATTCTTGCTCTTCTCACACAAACCAGGTAAGATCTGGGGTTTTTTATTAAAATGAAGACAACCAAGCCACTTTATTCTTTCACACTTTTTATTAATGCAACTTAAATTAGCTGGAACCTGCAAATTTTGCACAGGGCTCTTCACACAGCTCTGTCCTGACAAAAGAGGTACCTGAAGTCCAGCTGTGAATGATGGTGCCACATGCTGTGATTATTCCATAGTGCTTCAGTGAAAGTTCAAAGAGATTTTATACACAGTGATTATGAAAATAGAGATATATATATATATATTTTTCCATACAATAGTTTACTTCTGCCAGCTACAAAATATGATAAAGAAAAATAATTCATTTGTTTCTCTAGCCCTAGGAATCTTCTTCTACTGCAACAGACACAACATTCCCACTGAAAGCCATGAGGTGCGAGAAAGGACTCCAAAGTCACACTGTAATATTTCCCTGGAATCTACAGATCATTTCTCCAAGGATATAGTGTCGTCCTAGAGCTTGATCCAGAGGGATCTGCAGGAAATAATCCCAATTGTGAACCTCATGGCTCTGGGATTTTGAGCCTTGAAAGCTCACTCAGTCACTCAGTGACTTGCCTGAGTCAAAGCAACTTGGAAAGGAGGGAGAATCCTGCAATTCCCCCCAAACACATCCTTTGCTGACCCTCAACCATCTCTGATCCTCCCAGACTGGTGGCAAAGCAGCATTTTTGTAACAACAACTGAGACAAGACGACAGAAATTGCACTGCAAGGGAGAGACAACCCCCTGAAGAACTGTGGAACTCCAGCTCCTGTGGGACTCCAGCTGGGATCCACTGGTTCTTATTCCTCCTTTGTATTTCTACAGTAACAGCTTGATTTCCTTAAATTCAAGGTTAGTTTTAACTTTGGGGTGGTTTAAGCATCTGAGGTAAGTTCTTGATGCACCTTTTTTCTTTTTTTGGTATAGTTTCTTCATGTGCTTTTTGATTGTGTGTAAAATAAAGGTGGTGTGAGCTGAGAACTCCGTGGATCCTACAGGGAAGCAGCTCCTTATCCACATCAGGGGTGCTGAGGCCTCTGCCCTGACAAGTGCCCCACACAAGCAGCTCCAGCTGCTCTCTGCACAGGCACAGCAGGTGTGGGAGGGCAGGGAGGGCACCTGGCCCCAGGCAGGATGCTTTTACAGCCACCTGGAGCAGCCCAAACACAACAGGAAGACCCAGCTGGGAAAAGGATGATGCCCAGGGAGCTTTCAGGGAGTCTTTGCATAGTACATGGAGGGGAAACGGGGAAAGATTCACCTGCTGAGGTCATGAGGGGAGGGCAGAGCACGAGCTGGGGCCCCTCTGCCCCTCTCTGCTTTGGTGCCAGCTCTGTACTTTCCTCTCTGCATCGAATTCACCACAAAGGGTGAAAACACTGCAGGAACTCCAGCCTGGAGTGGTCAGGACATGTGAAAGCAGGATTTCTGCCACCAGCTGTGACTAACAGTGCACCTCCACACTCATTTGGAGAGGATTAATTAAAGATATCCAATTTCTGAGCAGGGATGTTCCCATCAGCTTCCACCCCAGCAGAGACCTGAGCACCCCCTGGGGACACCAAGCCACCCCTGGCATGGATCCAGACTGGAAATACACCTGTAAACCTCAACTTGGTTGCTACTGTACAGGAGTAACATTTTCTATTCATATTGCAGCTACAGATTTAATAAATATAATTGCATATATTGTGCTTTATAAATTAAAATGCATTCCAAAGTGAGGCAATGCTAAACAATGAAACCATTGAACCTTTCCCCCCAAACCAGCCACACTCTCTGATTCCAGCACCAGCCCACTTCCTCACTCTGCTCACAGAGGCACAAACTCTCTGCTGGTACCTCTGAAAACAAAACTTCCCTCCCCAAAAGTGATCAAAAAGAGTTTACCTAGGCACTACTGCAAATGTAAGGTGGCTAATAACCATGACTTGAACTCAGGAAGGGGAGGAGGTGAAGCAAGTCACGATGAATGTCTGGATTCCTTCCTCTTCAGCGTGTTCTGGCCCCTATCTGACACTCTGGGACATGTGCAGGGGTGTCAGCATCTCCTCAAAGATGGCTCCTTTCACGTTAGATCCCCTCAAATTTGCTTCTTGTAGGTCACAACCTGACAGATCACAATTCTGAAGGGGGAAAGGAAAAATAATGTTAACTGAATAAAGCCAGAACTCTGTTCAAAAGTTTAACTGCACTTCCCTTAACTCCATTGAACTTTGCAGCTGGAGCAAAGCCAGCAATCCCCCAAATTACCATCTTTTTGTACACATACATATATTTATATTTATATTTACATTTACGTCCAGGAAATGAACACTAACTCACCTCCAGGTCAGTCCCTGCCAGCGTGGCTCCTCGGAGGTTGCAGTTCTTGAGTTTGGCGTTTTTCAGCGTGGCCACCCGGAGGTTAATCCCGGTCATCTGACTGCCCTCCATGTCCACACCCTTCAGGTTGGCACCTGCAACACACCCACATGGGAGGGCTGCAGGGAAACCAGCCAGAAATGCAGCAGCCCCAGGAGATGCTTCCTCAGAGCTGGGTGAACTGGGAGAGGCCAAGGCAGAACTGGGAATTCAGTGATTTATTTGGCAGAACCAGAGTTGTGGGCTCTGTTCATGGACTGTACAAACACAGCTGAACTTTTGCCACATAAATGTACAGGCACAGGGCTGATTCCAGGGAATCATTAACAGGCAAAAACTTACCTTCCAAATTAGCTTTAAGGCCTGATGGATCTTCAAAGTTGCAGCCTTTCAGGGATGCTCCCTCTGCATTAGAACACAACATCTTCACCCCCTGCAGGTTTGCACACTGGCAGAGACAGGATGTGAGTCACAAGGGTGTCAAGATAAATACCAGAAATCAGCAGAACACAGATTTAAATTCTGCATTGCAACTGCACCCCCCAAAGCACAACCCCCCGTTACTGTGAGGAAGTGTGGGAGTGCTGGAAGTGGGACAGTGAAAAAAAACCAAAACTTGGGAAACTGATTTTTTTGTTCCAATTGCTGTTTCTTGAGACAAGTGCAGGGCAGCCCAGGCTGCCCAGGGTGCAGCATCCTTACATCCAGCACGGATCCAGAGAGGTCAGCTCTCTCCAGGTTGGCACAGCACAGGTTGGCGTGGGCCAGGTTGCAGCGGCTCAGATTGGCCATCTTGAAGTTGATGTAGCGAAGATCCAGGCGGGAAAGGTCAGCTCCACTGAAATTCAGACCCTGGAAAAGCCAGTGAACACCCCCAACATGGTCACATAAGGGAAGGGGGAGGTCTGGATGCAAAAGAATGAAAAGAAACACGTGTGGGTAGTTGTGTATAGAAATCTATACAGACAAACAGATGTACTGAAACACTTCCAGTACCTAAAGGGGCTGATAAAAAGATGGGAGAGACTTTTTATATGGACAGAGAATGCCAGGACAAGGGGCAATGGATTTGGAGATCAGGTTTAGATGGGATATTGGGAAGAAATTCCTCCCTGTGAGGCTGGGGAGGGGCTGGGATGGAATTCCCAGAGCAGCTGAGGCTGCCCCATCCCTGGAAGCATCCAAGGCCAGGCTGGAGCAGCCTGGCACAGTGGAAGGTTCCCTGCCCATGGCAGAATGGAACAAGATTATCCTTAAGGTCCCTTCAACCCCAAACCATTCCACGGTCCTACACAAACACTCACAAGATCATTTACTCTATTAGATAACACCATGAAATGTAAATGCAAAGCTCTCAGGATTTGGGTATTTCCCTAAAACAGGCCGTGGTTTTACACTGTAAGAGGGCAGGGTGGATCAGGTGTTAGGAAACGATTCCTGGAGTTTTGCTGGAAAGACAAAGGCTGAGCTCCCTCACCTGGCAGCGCAGCTCGGACTTGGTGGGCGTGGCCAGCAGGAAGCGGACGAACTCCTTCCGAGAGATGGGAGAGTGATCCTCAGCCGGCTGGGAGTTCTGGGCACAGGAGGGAGCGGGGACAGCACTGAGTGACACATTCCCTGCCACAGCAGGACGTGCATGCAGGGGTTACAGACAGCAAGGTACCTTAATAGCAACTTCCAGGTGTTCAATGAGGGAGTCGATCCCAAAAAACCTGGCTTCTTCCAGAACCCCTACAAACAAAGCAGTGCTGGTTATTCCAGGGAATTGCTGCCTCCTTCTCTCCCCTTACTGGAGAACACACACACATTCTACTGGAGGTAACTGGGGAGAGAGAAAAAGTTTGCTTGCAGCTAAAAGGAAAAACATAACTCAGACACAACATTTCCAACACCAGCATTAGGTTAAAGAGATCAACTCCAGAATTCCAAATATTAATCCAGTATGGATTTTTAATGCTCCAAAGAGAAATAACCAGCCTATCCTCATTAAAGCAAGCACATGGAGCTGCACTGCTGAGAATAAATCCACCAAAGGAAAACTCCCAACCACGGGGATGAGCACACAAAGCTCCCCCTGGCTTCACCACGGGCAAAGCTTTAATTCCAGGGAGGAGTAATTCAGAGATGTCAGACAGGTAATACCTACCTAGCAAATTAATGCCATCATTTACAATGAGCTGTCCGTGACGCAAATAGTTCAAAATGGGCTCAAAATACTCGGGACTGCGGTCAATGAGGAAAGCTCCTCTAGGATCTTGCTTATTCCCCCAAGCATCTGTTTCCACAACATATATATATATAAAATTACTTTTGATGTAGTAATAGAGAGCATTTGCTTCAGTTTTCAGAGTTTTTTATTACCAAAGGGTACTGGAATAGCAAATATTCCACTTGGAAGGGCGGTTCGGAGAGAGAAGGAAGGAAAAGAGGAGTGGGGGGGAAAATCAGCTTAAAATGAACCTGTTCCTGTTCTGAATAACTGAATTTTTACCACATACAAAAGAATCCTGGCTAGGATAAAAGCAGCACTGAAATTTTAGTCTGACTGTCTCCCCAACGCTGCCTCGTGCAGTTTGCTCATTGGCTCTGCTGACAAAACTGAGGAAGATGCAACAAGATGAAAACCTCAACTCAAATAAACAAACAAAGGACCCAACTACTCACAATGGATGGGAGCTGTATTTGCAGCTTGTGAGATAGATGATCAACATTAGGTGGTGAGATGGTAAACAGAGAGAAAGTTTTAAAAAAGAATTCCCTGTTCTGCTCTGGTACTTTAACATACTTTGGGTATTTTACCTTATGAACAAGAGCCTCAGCTTGACAGTAACTTTTGCCTACTTTGCTCGTTTATTACGTAAAAATAATAAAGTTCACTTCAACATACTCACCTTTGTCTTTGAACATGTGTGCCAACATACTGTCAGGCTCTTTGTTAACCAAAGTGCTCCTAGAAAACAAAAGCAGCCCAGCTTTACTTTTCCTTCATCTGTAAATGTTTAAGAATTAATTTTTTGCAAAACTGTGGTGGCAAATATATAACACACAGAAAGCTGCAGGAGTCAAAGACCTCCTGCTTCACAGTAAGTTACTTTTTAAGGTATTTTGCTTTATTGAAATGAAGTTTTTGAAGACCATTTTTACCGAGTGGTGGTGAAGTATCTGCCTCCCACATTGAGAGTCAGCCAGTCTGTGTGGGACCCTGTCAGCTCCTCCTGAGCTCTCCCATCAGTCTGAGGATCTGCACAGAAGAAAGAAAGTAATCACTGGAAAACTGGTTAATATTCTTTAATTACAAAGAGGTATCTTCTGAAAACACCACAAAATAAAATCTTAAGTTTATATGAAAGCAAAATAAACTCTATTAAACAAAAGGTTAAAGATAAGAATTACAGACTCACCAATGAAGGGCTCCCCTTCACAGACAAACAAAACATCATCATCCCTGAGACAGGAAGGGGCAGAGGGAAGACAAAAAGAAGGTTAATCATAATTTATTCTTCATCTAATTGACAGTGGAACCTCTCCTGATTCTTTCAGGTAAATTATGGCCAGTGGCCATTAGCTGAAACTGCTGTATCTGATTTTTATCTGTATTTTGCAGGTTCTACTGGATTGGAATGGACTGACTTCACCAGAGATTTCATCTGCAGCAGCCAGGTAGGGACCACTTGTGTAATCAATTAATTCTTACAAAATAGCTGCTTTTCTCCCCAATCTGGGACTATCCTGTGAAGCCAAAGTACTGACAGAATTTGTCTCCTTTATGGAAAACCCCCCGTTCCAGGGCTGACTGAAACAGTGGGGATTTCATGGCACAAACATTGCCCTGGAAACAACACAGGAGGAGGTGAAAAGGCCTCAAACACAGCTGGTATCAAGTTCTGAATCAATACATGGTTTGAAGTTAAAAAGACATGAAAGGACCTTTGGGCATCCCGGCTGGAAATGATCACATCTGGTTTTAGGGAAAGCACTGCCTACGGATTAAGGAGGATTAACAGGTTAGTCTCTTAATCCACAGCCCTGATTTGCCTTTTCCTGGCTGATCCTCACCTAATCAAAGCAATATCATCAATGAGCCCCCCTTTCCCGTTGTAAACGCTGGTGGCTTTTATCCCAAGCTTGTTGCTGGCCACAGAGAGCAAATCTGAGAGAGTCCCATACACAGCCACGACCTGGGGGAGGAGAGAAGAGAGGAGGCTGTGAATAAAAACAAACCCAGGAAACTGTGCTCCAAAAGATCTGCCACTTCAGATTTATCAGAGCTATCAGGAGGAGCAAAACCCATTTGGATCTGGACCAGGAAAGAAGGGAAAAGACCAGCTTTGGGGTTGGAACACAAAACCAGGGTGACTTGCACAGCTCTCACCAAACCTCACTGCAGCAGCAGGGAGGGAATAAATGTTGGTGCTGTAGGAATATAATTAATTTGTCTATTTCTCTAAAGAAACATTGCTACTTGCTCTGTCCCAAGCCTCTCCCAAATGTACTTCCCAAGGACTAAAGGACAGGCACATGAACTGTCTGCACTCAGGGTGTGGATGGAAAATCGGGATCACGGCACAATTCAGCAGAACTGCACGGCTGAAATGCGGCCACACGAACCCCTGCACTCCAGGCCCGGGTGGAAATAGCGGGATCATGCACAGAATTAATAATTAATACACGTTAAAGCACAGCCACATCAACGACTACACTCAGAATGTGGATGGAAACATCAAGATCACGGACTCTCTGTGGAACTGCATCCCGGGGCCTTTTCCTCTGCTGGACAAGCACTGGTTGGGCCTAAAAATCACTATTTTCAGTCTTGAGACGATTTTAGCCAGGTTTTAACCAACTAAACGCTATTATTCCCAGGGTACCAGCACGCAGGGTCCATCTCCTCCCAGAGCCCTCACCCCACAGCCGTGCCTGGCACAGCGGCCGGACGCGCCCAGCGCCTCCACCCGCGACAGATCCCCGCCTGTCGCGATTCCCCGCACAGGCAGCGAGGGGGACCCCGCGCCCCGCTCCCCACCGGCACGGCACGGCACGGCACGGCGCAGGCCCGGCTGCCCGGGAGGCCGCGGGAGGGCCGGGCAGGGCCCCGGGGGAGCGGGCCCGGCCCCGGCCCGGCCTCACCTTCCCGTTGCGGGCGCTGCCGTTGACGAACAGCGTCACCCGCCTCATGCTGCGCCCGCCGCCGCGCCGACACCCGGAAGGGGCGGGCGCTGACGGGCAGGCCCCGCGGCCAATCAGCGCCGCGCTGCGCCGCGCATCTGCCCAATGGGCAGCGAGGAGGCGGGGCAGAGCCGGGGCGGCAGCCAATCGCGACCAGAAGAAGCGTCCATTTTTGCATAAACCCTCTGTGATTGGTTGTCGCCCGTCACGTGCGCGCGGGCCGTTGAATGAATTCATTTAATAATTTCATTTTTTCTCCCGCACCAAAGCGGTGCTGCGGCCCAACGGCCCGCGATCTCTCCGCCGCCTCAAAGAGTCCCTCCGTCCCCGCCAAGCCCCGCGGACCCCCGGGGCAGAGCAGCGCTGAGGGGCCGCCCCCATGATCCGCCCTCCCTGCGGCGCTGCTGGGGCCGGGGTGGCTGCGGCGGGCGCTGGGTGTGGGCGAAGGGGCGGGGGCGCGGAGCGATCCGCAGGGGCGTGGCGCGGTTTGAAAGCGTGAGGCGGGCCGGGCGCGGGGCCGAGGTGAGGGCGGCAGGGCAGGAACGGGAAGCGCTCGGGAGGGCACGGGGGTCCCGGGGGGTCCCGGGGGGTCCCGGGGGGTCCCGGGGTGCGAGTGCCCAGGGGCCGGTACAGACCGGGGAGCCCCGCGTTGGGAGCTTTCCCCTCCTCGGCTGGTGGCTGTGACTGGAGCCATCGGCCTCCGCTGGGCCTGAGAGCAGAAACAGGAAAAATAAGAAAGAAAAAGGTCGCCCAGGCGTTGTAAAGCAGATTCATTTCGGTAATTTTGTTTCTAAAAGTGCGCGTGTGTTCACAAAAGTTTCAAAGTCACGCTATTGAGTTGTACATCATTAATTTGAGAAACTAACTGCAAAAAACGTAGCCTTTTAAAGTTTCTATTTAGAAGCTAGTGGTAGTTAAAATATATATATATATTTTACTAGTGTTGTTCGTTCTGCTGGTTTCTTTCTAAGACTTGTATTCTCTTTCTGCTGCTGCTAATAAGTGTTATTAAAAGTAGTATTAAACTGCTGCTATATATTGTAACACTTGGAGCAAAACAGCTGCAGTGTGATTGTGGTTATTGTATTTTATACACGTATTTTATATTAATGTGAAGTTTGACAGAGTGAAAGCACAGCCCTGTGGCTCCTTACCCTGAGCCACTCCTCTGCACGTTTATAATGCAGGTTTTTATTGCTCTTTTTCTTTCTGGTCTCTGCCCCTTGTGTCCTTTTCCTGCAGTTTTTTGGGGATAAATTTCCCTTCCCCTTCCCACCCCACTATTAAACACCTCATCCAGGAAAAATGTGGATTTGGGAGAAGCTTGAGTATCATAGTGAGCTCTTGCTCTTAGCAAGTAATAATTGTTTTTTTCTTTTTTGATAGGAATTTCTAATTACAGCAGCAAAGACTGAGTGGATGTTCCTTCAAATAAGTCCCAAACAATGTTCAGAGGATCTAAATCTCCCCTGAAAGTTAAAGAAAATGAGAGTGGTTGTTCTGAACAGAAGGAAGAGGCCTCTTTCCCTCTGTCAAGAGCCCAGAAGAGCTGCAAAGTGACCAAATCCGAAGTCATCAGACCATCCAAGAAGGAGAATTTCACTGATGGGAACCAGACACAGTCACCCAGACGTGCCCTGAAGTGCCCCCAAGAGCATCTGTGTCACCCCCCGGGGGCTGATGTGGGCTGGCAGCTCCCTGGGGGCTGTTCTGGGGCCCTCGGGGGGGATGGGCTCAGTGAGCCCCCCTTGCCTCTGCACTCGGAGGAGGGTTTGCCCAGCAGCCGAGCTGTTCCCCTGGGAAATGACTTCTCCACTCCTGAGAGGGACAAAGTGGAAGGAAAACCTGATTTTGGACTGTCTGAACAGAGGAAAAAACCTGCTGACTTTGCTGCTGTGATAAGTGCTGAGTGTGGGATCCCTCAGGAGAGTTTTGGAACACGACCCACGGGTGAGGCTGGGGTGACAAATGACTTGTCCTTCTCAGAGGGGCTTCTCCAGCTCCTTTAGTCCAAGCTCATTCCAGAAGCTCTGATTTAGGGCAGATTCAGGTGATCAGAGTTTGGATGTGGCCAGGAGCACACTCTGAGAGGCTCTTGCTGCAACATCTTTATAGGACATCCCACATATGGGATAATTACACCATTTAACTGCACAGGTTATGTCCTACTCAGTTAAATGCTCCCTGTTTGTCTCTTTAGTTAATGAAGTGTCTTGAGTTTCACAAGGGAATTGCAAGACAAATTCTGCAAGTGTTGGTGCACACTAACAAACAATTGAAAAGCTGAAAAGCAGACTGGGTTTGTGATTCTCTGATGTGCTCAGGGAGGTTTCTTGGGCTGAGCAGGTAATTTTGGATCTTAGAATAACTAGCATTAATTAACCTTAAAAAAGACAAAATTACCATTTTAAAGCTTTAGGTATTACAAAACATTTTTGTTGTTTTGTGCTTTGTTTTTCTTTTTAACCTCTCCTCTTGTCCCCTTTTCAGGAACTTCCCCAACTTCACTGAAATTTAGGAGAAGATCAACCATTGGATTGAGGGGATCACCAGAAAACAACACCCTGATCCGGTACCTGGCCCAGCAGAGGAGCAGCAGGCAGAAGGAAGCTTTCACCCAGGTGAGAGTCCTTCCCAAAGATCTGATGGGGAATTCCATTTCCTCCAGGAGCCACCTTGTGCTGGGAGAAGGGGAGGTGACTCTTGGGAAGAATCCAGCAAAAGGGATAACCATGGCATTAATTTGCTGCTGTCCCTTGGGTGCCTCACCTCAGGACAAGGGGCTGATCCAGGTTTTGTTTACACTGTGGAGAGGCTGGAATTTCTTCTCCACGTTGAGCTTGCTGATATAAATGATAATTGTTGTTACTTTCCTGTGTTTGCTGCACTTGGTTTTAAAGTGTTGCTGGTTACAAGTGAAGTCAATTTCAAGTGTGAGTGACTTGGTTAATCAGTTTTGTTCGTAACTTGAACTATCCTGGGCTGTCAGAAAGCGAATTCTGGACTAGAGGAACAGATTAAATGCAATAAAATGTACCAGATTTCTGGGTAAAGTTCCTTTTTTCCTTATTTTTTTTCCTGTACAGATATAATTGCAGCCAGGTTAAATGCTAGATTCTTTGTATTTTATGTCCAAGTGCAAATACAAAAAATTAATGCTGCAATGGTGAGGGAAGAAACCCCTGATGGGATTAATTTTGTTTTGGCAGATCAGTCCTTTCAAACCTGCAAATGTGAGGTCGCTGAAGGACAAGATCAGCACTTTCCAAGCCTCCTTTGAATCCCTGCAGGAAGCTGAGGGCGAGGCTGGGCTCTCACACCTGGGGGGGCCTTCCCAGGAAGGAGGTTCCTGTAAGTTGATTAAATGTCCTGGTCAGTGATTTACCTTAAATGTCAGCTCTTCCCTTAGGCTAAAAGTATGAGGCTAGAAATACTTCTTACAAAACAAAGTAATCTTCCTTTATTAGGCTTGGCACAGGTGTTTGTGCTTGGTTTGAGGTTTGTTTAAACATCTTATTGCACCCTGATTAGTGGTTTCTCTGAAAACTCATATTTTTGGGTCTCTTTCCTTAGTTTTAGTTCCTAGATTTGTACTCTTTGATGGATTTCTCACTGAGCATTAATGTTTTTGCACGTTTTTCCATGAAACAGAGAATGGTTTTCATTTTACTTCTGTTATTGCTGATCTTAATAACATTTATATGAAAAGAATCACTTATTTTGTTTTGAAGGTTGGTAATGTTATGTTCAAAGTAGATCTAAAAAATGTGTTCTTCTCCCTGCCTAGAACATTTCCTGACTTTTTGCACTTCTTGATGGAGAAACACAAAAAGAGGATTCATTGAAAAACCTGAAGTTTGTATTTGTGATTTGTTTGGGTTCTGTTTTATTTTTAATTGATGCAGCTCAGAACAAAGCACCTTTTAAAAAAGAGCCAAACCTGGAGCAGTGGAGTGAACAGTTTGTGTTGGGCAGCAGAGGAGCTGCTTTGAGAGAAAACTTAAGAGAAAATGGGCCCAAGAGCAGCAGGAGTGAGCTCAGGATCTGCACCATCCTGTCCCCACAACGAGCTGTGACTGTCACTGACCGTGCTGCTGCAAAGGTGCTTTGAACTGGGGAGAAACCTCTAAGTTAGACATTAAAATGGATAATTTCTTCATTTGTCATGTCTAATCCTGCTAAGCATTTAATTAATTAAGCATTTTCTAAGCATTTCCCTGGGTGTTTTGGGAAAATGAGTTCAGCTGAAATAATGGATGACGGAGAAAACTCTGAAATCCTTGTCTGTGGGATTAAAACCCTCCAAAGTTTGTGCTGTTGTAAAAATCCTGTAACTCTTTTCTTTAGGAGTGGGTTTATGAGCAGCAAAACCCTATTAAATCCGTGGACACTGTTGTAACTGGAGATACCCTGGAAACAGGCCATGGTAAGAGGATTCAGCACTGTTACAATCTTTGTTAAACTCTCCTTAGGAAATAAAAATACTGCAGTATTGGTCAGGAAATGTTGCAGCTGACATTTGTCATCTTGTCTGCAATTTAGGATGCAGTAGAAACCTGATATAACTTTTCATTCATGTAGTGCTCCTTTTTAGTACGTTTTATAAATTTCTGAAAATAGCAAATATACATGTGGCACAAAAAGAGCCAGAATTTACAGACTGGTGGATTTTTGTGGGGTGTTTCTGCACAGGATCTGTGGAGATGTGTGTGCTTTTATACTCATGCTTTCAGTACTAAAGTTTTGTCACTTTTCCTTCAACACTTCAGTGTCACAGCTGTGTGCTTGCTCTGAAGTTGACAGGTGTGAGCACAGTGGCACTGGTGATGCTGTCTCAGAGCTCAGCACGAGGAAGGCTGAGGCTGTGGAAGATGGGAGCCTGGGAATGCTGGGTGGAAGCCAAGCCCCTGGGAGCACTCCCAGCAGTGACCTCTGCCAGAGCAGCTCCCTGCTGAGATCCATCCTGAAGAAAACCCCAGCCAGGGAGCTCCCAGCCAGCCCCAAGGCTGATCCAGTGCTTGCACTAAGGATGAGCTTACAGGTGCTCTGGTGACTGATTGCTGTGGCTTGGGAATGCTTTGGAAATGATTTAATGCTGCTTGGTCATCTTGGGAGCTTAGCTTGGAGCTCTCGTGTTGGGAGAGGATCTGGGGTGACCCAGTTGCTCCTTCAGGACCTGGAGGGGTGATGGGAAAAAAGGAGACTTTACAAAGGTCTGGAGTGCCAGGAATGGCTTCAGACTGACAGAGGGCAGGGTTAGATGGGGTGTTGGGAAGGAGTTTTTCCCTGGGAGGGTGGGGAGGGGAATGGAATTCCCAGAGAAGCTGTGGCTGCCCTGTCCCGGATGTGTCCCTGGACAGGGCTTGGAGAACCCTGGGACAGTGGGAGGTGTCCCTGCCCATGGCAGGGGTGGCACTGGATCGTTTTAAGCTCCCTTCCCACCTGAACCATTCCATGATTCCATGAAATTGACGTTTTTGAGTTTTATTCATGCAGCAAACAAGGAGGTTTGGTTAAACAAAAGGACTGATTATTAAATGCTGCTTAGAGGACAATATTTTAATTAATTTTTATTGAACTGTATCTCTTTTAAATTTGACAGGAATATTTAAACAGTGCCATTGACGGAGGAGGAGTTGAACCTGCTGCAGTCTCTGATTGTGTAAAAGCCTCTGAAACAGTGCAAACAGGTCAGATTCCCCTCTCTAAGAAAAAATCCCTTGGCTTTCTTTATTTCTTTTTAAAATAAGTGAAATATTGTGTAGGATGATGAGGGTTTTTTGCCTGTTTGCTAAGTCTGGTCATTGGTATTAATCACCACTGAATGACCTCCTTGTGGCATCCTGCTGATGACATGGAAAACAAGATTGCCAAGGAAAGGAATGCCTATCAAAAAAAAAATTAATCCCACCCCAAAACTTCAGAAAGCCTTGAGCACCTTAATGGGATCCCTGATTTTTGAGGGAGTCTTACACTTTTCAACTGAAGCTTGGGGAACAGGTAGTCATTTTTAGTCTGTTTCTTCCTTGATTTCTTAATAAATCCAGAGTGAAAATGCTGGCTGGCATCACAGGCCGTGTAAAGATGGTGATTTGTGGATAGTTTGGGTGGTGATTTTTAGGAGAATTTTTAAATCTCTTGCAAAGCCTCTGCTCTATGCCAGTTCCCCTTCACTCAGCTGTTTATTTCATTTTATTCCAACAGAGAGAACTGACAGTGAGAGCTCCAAAACACCAAAGAAGAAAAAAGTGACTTTTGGGGAAGTTCTGAGCCCTGAAATCTTTGACCAAAGCCTGCCTGCCAATACCCCCTTACGCAGAGGAGCCTCCCCAGGGTGTCCCCAAGGGCAGAGCCCCTGGGCAAGGCTGGGCCTCTCCCAGGAGCCTTTGCCCCTCCTGGATTTTGGTTGGGATGATGTGAGTTTGTTGGTCTCTATTCCCTGTCAGTGGTCAATCCTTGGTTCGTTTCCCCCCCAGCCTGCTGGGTTTTGCAAAGAAATTGCTGAAATATAAAAGTAGAGTCTGCTTGGAGTTAAAGAATCCCACTGAGAAGTTGAGTTTTTAGGAATTCTGAACAGCACTTTGGCCTGGAGAGCTGTTTTAGAAGGTTTCTGGACCTTGAAATGTTTTCCCCTTCACTTTTTCTTATATTTTGCTGCTGTGTTTCTTTTTGCCACACAGAGCAAAGGTGTTTTCTTTAAGGGAACAAAATATTACCATTTTGTTTACAAAGACTGATGGACAAGGTCCATCAAATATCTGCTGTCATTTATTGCTAAGAAATGTCATTTTTTGTTTGAAGGAAGGTGTTGAGCCTCTCCCAGAATTCCTGGAAGGTTCTGTTGCTGCAGAAGCCCCTTCACCTGTTGAAAGTGCAGAAGGTAACCCCAGCTTGTGTTTTTATCAGTAGATAATGAATCTTTTAGAACCTGAAAACTGAGAGTTGAGGGGTTTGGTTTGTTTTTCTGTTTGTATTTTTTTTAATATAGGGGATATATTTCAATTGTGCTAAAACTTGAATGCTAGCATTTAAATTGAAAGATTTTCTTCTGAAGCTCCTTGCAGTGTTTACCTGAGCTTTAGGTTAACTGGATCTTATTTAAACTTGTGATATCTTTTTGTGAAAATTTTACTGCTTAAAGTATTTTTTTTTTTAGAATCTTGATTCTGGTACTGTAATTTTGATGACTTTTAAACAGCAACCCAACAACAAAAGAATTGAAAGTGGGTTGTGCATATTTATTTATGAAAGCTTTGGATGCTCTAATTATTGCTACCAAATCCTCCCAAGTTGAGTTTTCCTCTATTTTGTAAAGCAAGGTGGAATTTTTCTTTCCATGTTTGATAGTTCTCAAGATTTAGTTTCTGCTCAAGACTAAAGAGACTGAAGTGCATAATATCAGAAATTATATAGACAGTTTCCTCAAAATGTGATTAACTTGCATTGAAACTGACTAAAAATCCTTTTTTTCATTTATAGTAGCAGAGATTGACAAACCTGACGTGATAACTCGTTCTTCTACTAAAAGGAAGGTGAGTTTCCTTGGTGATTGAAATTTATTTTGTTTATTTGAACTTCTTCAGGCAGAATTGTTCTTGTATCCCTCTTGATGCTTAAAAAAGTTTTTCCAGCCTCAGGTAGGAGGATTATCTATATCCAGGTATATGGAAATACCTCCTGTTCGTGCCTTGAGGAAATGAGATTTTTCAGTGAAAGTGATTTTCCAGTTATTAAAATACTGATACTTTAAATTGACAATTTCTATTGAATTTTCCAGGAGCTTTTCCAAATTCTGACAAAATGTTTTGGTTGCTGGAATTTGAAGGCACAGGATTGATTGTACAAGAAGTGCTCTCAGACTTCAGTGTTGGACAGCTCTGGTGGGAGGGGAAGGCAAAAAATAGAGGAGTATAAAAAAAGTAACCCATTTTCTTAAAAGAAATAACTGAAGATGAAAATGTACTGTATTTTCATTATAATACAAACAGGACTGGATTGTACTGTGGGAAATGAGTCTGTAATATTTAATTTTCAGTTGTGCCAACCCCTAAAGAGGTGATAAGAGATTAATTCCATTTGATTCTTGTGCCTGCTGGACTCTGGTGGGTTTCTCTAAGCAGCAGGTGCCCCCAAGCACCCCAAATCCTGTTCCTCAGCAGTGCAGGGCCGTGGCACAGGACACTGATTGCAGCAGCTCAGGAGCCACAAACACTGAGAACGACAAAGACACTAAAAATCCAAGAAGGAGCAAAATTCAGAGACAGAAGAATCCAACCACAGCTGCTCCCAAGAAGACTCAGGTGAGTGGCAGCCACTGCAGTTGCTGAATTCTTCTTTTATTTTTATTTATTTCTCTCTCCATGTGTCTCTCCTTGTCTTACCAGGATTATTTTGATCTTCCTGTTGCTGCCAATATTTTCTTCTTCATCCCCATCTTGTTTTCCTGCATTTCCTGCCCCATCCCTTTTCCTTACTGACTTGAGGGCTTGAATTCTTGTAGGGCCAAAAGGAGCTTTTTGGAGAGAGGTGTTTGTGTGTCACTTTTCAGACTTGAGGGCCAACAAATGAGTTTGTGGTTCTTCCCTTACCAAGTTCTTGCAGAGCCACGTTAGAAAAGTAATTCTTTTTTGCTTTTGAGTTTCTAGATTATTCTGTAGCTGGCAGGAAAAGTGGAACCTTCCTTTTAGGGGAAACAGTTGTCATCCATCAAAATCCAGTAATGGGGTCACTTACTGAAAAATATTATAGAGGATGATTAAAATTTCACTGTGCTTTATTCTCCTTCTCAATCTTTTCAGAAAAAAACCCACCTAAGCTATGGGAAAAGAAGAAAGAAAAAAGTCAAGAAATCTTTGTATGGGGAAAGAGAAATGGCTTCTAAGAAACCCCTTCTCAGCCCTATCCCTGAAATCCCAGAGGTTTTCTCTTCTGTGTCATCTCCAAACTCACCGAAGGCAGATGCACTTTTTACAGGTAATTTGGGTTTTAGTTTTGTTTTGCTTTGTTCTTTCTGTTCCTTTATTTCAACCATTACACAAAATATATTTTACTTTAATTGCTTCTGTAATAGCAGAGTTTGGAGGATCTAATAAATTAATAATGTCCAACTGATAAATTCAGCTCTTGGACTCCAGTGCAAATCTGACAAAAAATCCACCTCTTTACTTTGGGTACTGCTATTTTCAGAGTCTTTAAGCTGGTGACTTGGGCATGAAGAATAAAGGGATGTGCAGAACTTTCTGTTGGATTTGTTCCCCACTGTTTATGTGGCATGGTTATTTTTATATAGGTAAATAAGTATAATAAGTAAAATAATCTATACACAAAGTAAATTACCACGCAGCTTTTCTTGTAGTGCATAGAAGATGTTGTACACTCAGTCAATTAACCCCATGTTTGCTCTTGTTCAGAGGGTGCAGGTCTGGGTGATCCCAAGTGCAGGGATGCCTGCAGGGACACTGCCCAGGAGCCCCAGGCTGGAAGGATGCGTGGGAAGGGGCTCTGTGCAGCTGCTGGGTGCCCAAGCCCTGGGCTCCTGGAGGAGGCAGCAGCCACCAGCTCTGGGCCTGGAGACTCTGAGGTGTCAGGGAGCCTGGAGACTGCTCCTGAGGTAACTGCTGGGCTGAGGGGGCACAGGAGTGATGTTTGGGGGGAAAACACTGGGAGTGATTAAGCTGGGGACCAGGCAGCCTGGAGGCCATGGAATCTCCATCCTTGGAAGGAGGGGTTGGGCATTCAGAACTCAGCTGAGCCTCTGAGCAGCCTGGGCCGTGGGGGGTGGAATGGGATGATCTTTAAGGTCTCTTCCATCCCTGGCCATTCCAGCATTCTCTGCTTCCCAAGCAACCTAAGTTTGGCCTGCAAGATTCCTTGTCAGGTGTTGGGCTTTTGGAGACTCACGTGGTAAGGAGAACAGTAGCCAGTTCAGCTGTTTGAAACCAGTTTTGTATGGATTACCTCTTGCCTGTATTTAAAAAAAAATCAAGGTGGTTTTTTTTTTTATCTCCCCAGTTTTCAAGTGCTGTGCCAGATGCAGAAGGTGATTTTGATACATCTTTTTTCCAGCAAGGTGAAGAGACTCCATGTGAAAAAGAAGCAAAAGAAAGCAGTTCCTTGATAGGAAAGGAAGAATTACAAGGAAATCTCTTAACTGGGCTGGAAATTCTGGAACAACAGGATGTGCAGGAGGGTGCCCAGAGAGCCAAGTGTTCTCAAAAGGATTCTGTCAGACGTGATCCGGCAAGGAGAAGAAGAAGCAGCAGTGCCTTCTACTTCCCTCCTGTTGAAAACTTGGAAACAGCTGGGGCTGATCTTGCAGTTTGCTCTTACAATGTGGAAGAAGTTTTATCAGTCCCCCAGGCAAAGGAGGGATCCCTGCAGGCCTGCAGGAGGAGGAGCAGTGCCAGCGCTGAGGTCAGGGTGAGGCGCAGCATGAGGCTGAGCAAGGACACAGCAGGTAAGGGACTTGCATGGATTCAGCTTCCCAGTGAGGTTCCCAAGCAGCCTCCCCTCCCAGCTGCTCCCAAAGCCAGGAGAAGCATCAGCACATCCATCCTGGCAGGATCTGAGAACATTCACCACAGGGAGCAAAACCTCCTCCCCTTCCCAGCCCCAGGGAAGGAGAATGAGGGCTCTGCTCCTCTTGCTGCTGGTCCTGGCAGGAGGTGGAAGAGGAGAAGCCTCTGCGAAGCCACAGCTCAAGGAGTGCCCTGGGCTCCCACCCAGAGAAGGAGAAGCACAAATTCTGTGTGTGGGAAGGACAGGAGTGACCGAAAACACTCGGAAACAGCAGAAAGTCTTGAGCTAAGATTGAAAGATGTTTCAGGCATCTCTGATTTTCTGAAGTGAAGGTGCTTCTTAGAGCCTTGTGTTGTCTCTCAAGTGCAGTTTTCTTGTCTTTCCCACTTGTATTTCCTCACTTATTTTCTTATTCATTTTCTGGATAACATAGAACTCATTTTCCTTGTCTTGATGCCTAAAATGCTTGAAGATCTGAACTGTGTGGCAGACTGGCTCAGAGCATTGGTCTGGTACAGTTATGGCAGGTAATGAAGAGTATTAAAAAGTCTTCTCCATGATAAATGTGGGTTTGTCTTTAGTAGTTAAACCAGAATCAAATGTGTCCTTCCAGCTACAATTGCTCCAAGGGTTTCTTTCCCATGTGTGTGACCATTCCCTATAAATTGCTGTTGAAATCTGCATATATTTTCTTCTAGATTGCAAAAATACCTAAAAAGAGATTGTCTTCAATGAATAAAGGAATCACTTCCTCCTCTTTCCTTTCAAGAAGTGAGGAACCTGTTTGTCTTCTGAAAAGGCTTTGGGCATGAGCAGAGGTGGAGTTCCTTCAAGTAAGATTTAGTGTTAGAGTTCATGAATGATGCTCTGATGTAAAGGGTGGTCACTAAAGAAAAAAAAAAGCTTTTAGATCTTCATTTGTATTAAATTCATCTGACAAATGAAATTGGCTGAGGGGAGAGAAGCATTCCTCACCAGGAAGGCTGTGCTTCATTTCCAGCTGTTCCCAGCCCTGTGTGTGTCCTGAGTCCATCCCCTGTCAGCCCCTGCCACCTTCCTGTTTGCACTTTTCTGCTTGGAACAATGGAATAAAGAGTGAGGACTGCAGGTGCTCTGCTCCAAGCTTTGCTGCTGCCTTCATTTTTCATCCTGGGGTGTTCCAGCACAGAGGGATGCCCATGCCAGCCTGAAGGAAATGGCTTTGTGTCCAGCACAGTCCCTTCTGTGACCTGGTTTTTACCATGAGTGATGTGGGATAAAATCCTTCATGTACTTGGCTGCTTTTATAGAGCTTGAAAGAAACCAGAGCAGTTGGGTTTTTATACCTCTTTCTCCCCAGACAAGAATTCCTAAAGCAACTTGAAAGAAACTCCACTATTTAAGCTGTTTGAGTTACAGAATCATTGGGGTTGGAAAAGAGCTTTAAGATCAGAGTGCAGCACTGCCCTGTGGCCCATAAACCACGTCCCCAAGTGCCACATCTCCATGTTTTAAATCCCTCCAAAAACAGTTGCCTTAATGTTTGGCTTGGGGATTTGCTTTTGGGGTTAGGTTTGGAAGCAGACTGGGGAGAGTTCCTGGGCTGGATGCTGTGCTTGGCTGCCAGGAGAGGGCAGGCTGGGCTGAGCTTTCTGCTTGGAAGGGACCTGCAAAAGAACATCATGGACAAAATCTGAGAGGCTGGCTGAGGTTATAATGTAAAGCTTTGAAAATTAGTAAAAATAGCTGCTCCTTTTACTGTTCAAAACAAAGCAACTGAACTGTGCACTGGAAATAAACTGGGAAAGTGAAATGGTGTGGGCTGGAATCAGGTGTGAGTTTCATATGGAAATCACTTTGTGCTTAAACAGAGTCGAGCTGTACTTGAGCTGGCTGGGTGTCTCTGTGCAGTTTTAGGTACCAAATCCAGCACTGGGTGACACTGGGGCTGTCACATCCTGAATATCAGACAACAGTGAGATCAAAGTTGTCCTGGAGGAAGAGACAATAAATTCATGTGTTTGATACAAGAGAGGTTAATCCTAACTGCTGCCCAGAGCTGGCTCTGTGGGATGCTGCCCTGAGTCCAGCCCCAGCAGCACAGGGAGCTCTCCCTCAAGGTTCCCTGAGAGGCTCTCCAAATGCTCTTCACCTGGGAGATGGGAGGAGAAGAACAAGGGTAAGGAGAGGAAAACAAAGCTTGGATTTTCCTCCTGGCACAGCTGGGTGGAAAAGGGTTGTTAGGAATCATTTGTGGATGCTTGATGGCAGTGGCAGGGTGAGGAAACCTACAAGAAAGGAAGAGGTTGCAGTTCTTTCCAAGAGATATGTCTACTTTATGGTGCTTTTTAGTTCCTTTTGTCCTACTCTGGATAGACTTTATCCTCAAAATATTTTGTTTTCTTAATCTGGAGAGGATTTGAACAAGTCTTCAGCTGTGCAGAAGGTGCAGAGGTGGGGGGCAATAATCTGTTCTCCATATCTGCACTGAGAAGGACAAGAAATGTGTTTTAGTCAGAGGAAAAGGTCTCTGGTAAACATTAAGGGAAAGTTCTTGCAGCAGCAATGGCCAAGCAGGGGAACCCAGGGCCTGGGGAGGTGTGGAATCTCCATCACTGGAGGCCTTCAGGAACAGATTAAACAAATACCTGTCAGGAATGACAGATGACCCTTCCTGGGGTAGGGATAGGCCAGAATGGCCTCTGGAGGCTCTGGCTGTGTTTTCTGATTGTGGAGATTGCAGGAGCTGCTGTGGGGCTTGCTGAACAGCCCAGACCTGGGCTGGAACCCGTGATGGAGCAGGGAGCTGGGGAATGGCTCAGCTGGGGGAACTGGGAGAGCTCCTCAGGCAGTGTCTTGAGGCTTTAAACACCCAGATCTCACCTGAGTCCCTGCTCTGCCTCAGAGCAGGAGCTCACTAAACTCCTGAAACTGTGGGACCCACACCTGGTGCCTGTGGAGTCACACAAGGGGTGGGAACAGCAGTGTACTTCCATTGTCACATCTGCTTTCCAAAATCAACATTTCCCTCAGAATGCCCAGCAGCTTCCCTCTCCCTGTGCCAACAGCTTTTCTGGAGTTGTGTTTTGTCTTGGTGGCCATGGTGGGGGTAGGAAGTGAAATCAAGGTGTGTGACAGCAGAGAGGTGTCAGGGCTCTTTCAGTTTGTGCTTCTGGTTTCCAGCTCTGCCTGCAGGAAATTCCAGTGGTTTTATCCCATTTTTATGTGCTGAGCTCCAGCTCAGACCATGTGTTATAGTGGCATCTAAATAAATCCATGGCATTGCCATTCCTCTTCCAAAGCAAGGCTCTTCTCCTTTGGGAGGGTTTTTATAAAGATGAATTTGTGTTTAAAAGTACTTCCCTACTTTAATTTGTGTGGACTTTAAATGACTTCAAGCAGGTACAAGCCAGCCCTGGGTGTGGATTGGTGAATAATTGCATTTAGCAGCTCGCCACGTAATTGCTGCTCTGACTGGCAGGGAGGACAAGTGCTGGGCCCTGGAAAGGCTGATTGTTTTGCTGCTGTGTAATTATGATGTTGTTAATAAGTAAGAGTAATTACACATCACTTTTGTGAAGTGCAGTGGTGACGGATTTTCAGAGCTGGATATCTGGCAGCTACTCACAGATGGAAAAGTCTCTGCTTCACTTTGCTCAAGGTACAAAGAACAATCCTTATCCCTGAATTCTCCAGCAGGTTTTCGAGGGAAAGTGTTAATGTTTCCCAGGAATTATTTTATGCCAATATTTTACCTTAATTAAGGTGCACATAAGTTTTAAAATGGGGATGAGATGACCAAATTTCTCCCATATGAGTTAATAAAAGTTGAAGAAATAAAAGTTTTCTCATCCTGACCTGATAAGCAGGGGAAAAATAACAAGAACTGTATGTGCCATTTTTATTTATTTCACTTTAAAATAATTGTAAATAAATCTGGTTTTCAGCTGGTTTTTTTCTACTTTATCCTGACTACTGAGCAATAGAAGATGCTGAAACACCCGAGTGCTGCCTAGAAATGTCACTATCATGAGTTCATCAGGGTCAGTTGTTGTTCAGAAATGTTTAGAAAGTTTGTGCTCTACTCTTCCTCCTCTTCACTGTGAATCCTCTCACTCTTAGACCTGGAGAGACTTTAGTGATGAACAGGGAAGCAAACAGCAAAGGATTGGTAGAGCTGTGGACAAGGAGGTGGAGAAAGGGGGCAGTTTGCCCGAAGAATGGCAGGGATGGCTTCAAGACACAGGAACACGAACGGGCAGGGGAAGAAATTGTGTTTGCAAGCTGCCAACAGGTAGGTGAGCCCTGGAAATGAATAAGAAATAGTGGGGTATTCCTTCAGCATGGTTTTAAAGTGAGGAAGTAAAATCAAAATGTTTTAAGTCAAAATACAGTCCGGTTTCCCTGTGTCCCAGTGGAGGAGCTGGAGCTGGGCCTGTGACTGGGAGACAAGCAGCCTAATGTATTAGTTTAGTAATTAACTCCTGTAAATTGTGCATAACAGAGCAATTAACTACTTTAGCCAGGCTTGGGAGGGGGGAGCAGGAAAACCTGTGTGCTGTGGGAGTGAGGGCACGGAACAGATTCCCTAAGCCAGGCCTGAAAAACCTGGTGTTAGTCTTGGTTTATTTCCAGTGACCCCTTGACTCCCATCTTCCTGCCCCCTGCCCGGATTCGGGGCTGGTCAGGCAGCTCTGTTTTTGGAAGGCAGAGGAGACAGATATAATGAATGGCTTTTATTGTGCAATATTTCAACCCCTTTTTGACTGCCTTCGGATGGGATGGAAAATGTTCCACCCCGCGCCGCAGCCAAGATAAATAAAACATATTCCCTAAACCTGGCTGTGTGTTTCACTCAAACTGGCAGTAGTTAGAGCTCCACTCTTGAACAAGAATTTAGTTTGACAATTTTTAGGCCTTGTTCAGCTGAATGTAACAGCCAAAGAAAATACTTGGGAAAAAAAAAATTAAATACATGTATTTACAGCTTGCAGGTGGCATTAATTTTTTGGGGGTCAGACTTTTTAGGTTTAAGGATCCCTGTAAAGTTGGGCTGTAGTGTAGATTTTTAAAAAACATTCTTAATTGTCTTTTTTCTTTTTAAATTAGCTTTTTTTATGGGAATAGTCACTCTGAAGGAAAATATATTTTATGTAGCTCCCTGATGGGTGATAAATTATTGTGATTCAAGGCTTTAAGAGTTTAGGGTCTACCAAGAACCTGAAAAATCTGCAGCCACAAGCCCCAGCAAAAGAGCAGTAAAAGCTCTCGACAGAATCCTGCAAAGGATTGGCCTTCAAGTCCACTGAGCTGGGTTTAAATTCTTTGTGGAGCCTTTACTGCTGGGTTTTAGCATTGCCAAGCAGCACAGTGAAGCCCTCACTCTGTAGCTGAGATATTCCATGCTGTGCAGCATGTTTAATGGTCTGAACAATCCTATTTATTGATAATAATAATAACAACACCTTTTAACTCAGTCACTGTGTCCAGAGTTCTCCTGAGAGTTTGAACAATGAAGGAGTAAAATGGAATAACCAAACCAGCCACGTCCGTACCCTACTAAGCTTTTACTCCTCACAATCCCTCTTTACAAGCAAAACCCCTTTGAACAGATAAAATGCAAAACTTCATATTTTAAAGTAGATAAATGAGCCTGGTTTTACATCCTGATGATGAAATTATTAACAGCTACAAAGTGCCTCAAAATCTGAGGAGAAGCTGCAGCACAAATGGTGCCCATTCCTCGAAAGCCCTGATGATGCACTAAACTAAACAAGGTAGGAATTGGAAAATGAGGAGTTTGATCCCCTCTGTGCTCTGGCTTTGGGCTCGTGCTGTTCTTGAATTGAGTTGTTGCTCCTTTTCCTTGCTCTTTGTCTTGCCAGCACATGGAACATCAGGGTGGAAAACAGGGATGCAATATCCCCATCCCTTAAATCACCTGGCTTACACTGGAGATAGAAACTTCACCCTGCCATAAATAACCTGCCTGTGGCACCCAAATGTTTGGACAAACAAATGCCTTCAGTCCCACGTTCAGCAGGTCAGAAATGCTGGGTTCTGGCAGTAAATAATATTCACTAATGCAAATCTATTAAGGTTCTAAGGGAATTCACATTTGAACTGGGATTTGAAGCTGTTGAGTGGCCTCGGGTGTGCCGTTGAGGAAAAAGTAATTGTGTGGGTACAAATATTAATGAGGAATAAAAGGGTCATTTTACTCTTTCCTCAAGGAAAAAAAAACCCAACCTAAAATACCCAGGGTGTGTTTTGCAAGGAAAGCTTTGTAAGGTTTGTGTAAGGAGTAGGTAATATGTATGTGGAGCTTATATCAGTGCATGACATAATCCCAGCTATGGAATAGAATCCCTAAATGTTCATTTTACATTTGTTTTTCCCAGCTCTCCCCCTGCTTGTTCCTCACAGAGCTCTGTTGTCCTGGGTTTTCCTGCACCCCCTGCCTCGGGTTTGGAGTGTGCTGCCTCCTGCTCTGCCTCTCTTGCATTTCTTTGTCCTCAGTGCTTCCTGCCCCTGTTTAACACCAATGTCCAGCTCTTCCAGTCACAAAAGTGACAAATTTGTTCAGCAAGATGGTCCAGAAAGGGAACCAAACAGTCGGGAGCACAGGGAAGACGTGTACACAGAAGCTGAGCAATGAAAGGTTGGCTGGCAGGAACTTTTCCTGGTCCTTGGCATGGTGCCCCCTCCAAGAGCCACAGAAAGCCTCATTCCCAGCCAGATCTGCGGTGTTTGGTGCCTTGGAACTGTCCCTTTGTGCAGGAGTTAAGAAAATGATCAGGCTTTAGGCAGAATTAAACCCGTGGTTTCCTCCTGACACACAGAATAGCCCAAGCCTTAAATTGTTCCTTTTATTAGCAAGGCAAATATCTGCTTCTGAAAATGTCTTTTTTTAACTCATTCCGTTAAGGACTAGGGACTTGGGCTGCTAGTCGAGGAGAAGCCTAAAACTAAATCCTAAAATTTTCCATTTCCATCTTTTTTGCCTGCCTTGCTTTCAGCCTTAAGCACAGCACAACTGGTGTGCCTGTGCCAAAAGCTGTTTAAACAATATTAAGATGTTTTCTTCAAACTTCTCCCTAGGAAGATACTCTTTTTCAAGAGGAATGTTTTCCCTGGAGCATTACATCATGAGCTGGTTCAGTTCTTGGAGGAAGAAATTGGACCAAATGGTGGGGAAGGTCTCCAGGGGAAACATATTTCTGCTGTTAAGTATTCCCCCCAGGAAGCTCAGAAACCACTCACGTATTCCCGTTCTGTCCACATTTAGCCTTTCACCTTGCTGCAGCTGAGCATGGGGAAAGGGAGGCTGGACTTTTTTTGAGGAAATTTGACCCTTCTTTGTTTTTGTCGTTACATTTCCCCCTCTCTCCTTGTACCCTGTGATCCAAACTGGGGTGATGGGTTGTCTCGTTCCTCTGACAGTGACGCTGCTGAAGGTGCTCTGGGTCTGTGTGCAAGCTGCTAATGAAATCTTAATTAGGGAAACTTCCTTGGAAATTCTGGATTTAGGAGGCTTTTGGAGGATTAAAATGAGAGGAACCTCTGAGAAGAGCAGAGGATGGAGGGATTTAGGTGGATTAATGGGACAATGTGAGCCATGTTGAGCTGCAGCAGGATTGTGTTTCCTCCTGTGTGGGGAGCATTTCCCCATCAACCATGGAGGCTCCTGATAAGGTTTCCTATAGCAAATGAAACTCTCAGAATGAGGAAAAATACACTCCTTAAATGCAGTAGTGCAGATCAACGGGGTTTTTATTATTATGACTTTTTTCTCATATGGCAGCTCTGTTCTGCAGAATTATTCTTTGAGAGCTGATAAGCTGCAATTCACACTTTGGTTTGAAGGCAGTCAAGGACCCGAGAGCAAGTTGGACTTGGAAGGTTTTGAATTGTTTATCTTCAGCCCACACAATTTCCTTAGAGGATATCCAATAAAAATACAAACCAGTGGAATAAAACTTAGAAGAAAAACTCTCTTGGGCAAAAATGCCCCAGGGCAGGGCACTGAGTGGGTCAGGACTGGCTTAAATTGGGCTGTGGGGATGACTTAGAGGAATCTGAGTTGTGTGCCCCAGATTGCTTTCATGGGCACAGAGAGAATTTTCATATCCAAACCTTTTGTTTTGCACTTTCAATCACAACTTGGAAAAAACAAAGCCAGGCAAAACTTAATTAAATTTGGTTTTCTCACTCAAAGGTTCTGACACGTCAAGATCATAAGAGGTTGAAGCGAAGGTCAAGCCCTGCAGATGTTTCCTCCAGTTTTATTTGATATCTAATTTTTCTAAAAAGTGGGGTTTTGCCGGGGTTTTTTTAAGGAAAAAAAAACACAGACAAATTTTTAATTGTTCCTAACAAGAGGGCCCATGAAGCTGGGGCAGCTGCTGAGGGCCTGGCACTGGCATTGGTGCCTGGGAATTGGCACAGGCTTGGGGAAGACTTTGGCCAAAGCGTGTTTCAGTTGTGTAATGAAGTTAAACACACAGTAATTACCCAGTGCTCGTTGCTGCTGCATCCAGGTTATGAGGTCATTCCATGACAAAGTGGGGAGTAGATAATTTAATTTAATGGAAGTGTTCAGGGCTTGGAGCACCCTGGGACAGTGGAAGGTGTCTGTGCCCATGGGAGGGCTGGCACTGGATGGGCCTAATGCCCCTTCTCACCCAAACCATTCCATGATTCCATGAAGTTTGGGTTGTCCTGTCACTTTAATTCACAAGTTCATTCTGATTGCAGCAAAGCCTTTGTTTGAACATTTCCCAGAATTTGTGGCTCAAACCCCACTTTTTCAAACCCTGAGCTCTGTGGATGTGAAGCCATCTTCCTGCTGCTGGGAACTGGATGGGAGAAGATGAACGTGCAGAGATGGATTTCCTTTTGCTGCCTTTCTCAGCCATTTTTTCAGTGCAGAACAAACTTTTTCAAAGTGATTACAGCAGATGATTTAACAGCATGGCCAAATAGTCCCCGTTGATTAAGATGGATGGGAGCTGTATTTAGAGCAATTGTAATTAAAACTCCTGTGGCAAGCAAGGAAAAATAACAAATTAATCTAATAAGAGCTTATGGGGGAACTCTTAAATTGAAAAGTGTTCTGAAAATCCCAAATTCTGTAACATTGGTAAAATTTTAGTTTATTAAGTCTTTCAGCATTATTAAAAACTCAGACTTGGAGTTAATATTTTGATATTTGTTACTTTTAAACTTTAAAAAAATATATAGCATGAAGATCTGAATTTTTTAATGCAGAATAAACATTTTCAGTTAAATTTCTATGAGATGGGCTATGTTTGTGGTCTGGTTTTAATAATCTTTTTATCTGATCCATGTGAAAAAAGTCTTTCTATCATGAAAACATTTGATCCCTGGTTTGCATTTTCTGTCTTGGTCAGAATATAGTGAAATAAATAAAAATTTCGATTTTCTCTCTCAAAATACACTGAAAACAAAATCTATATGTTCTGATGGGCATCACAATGACTCCTGGTCCTCTCCTTGTTCTGCTCACACCATCCCAGAGCCCTCTTGACTTTGCACAACCCATTTGTACATCAGTGCCTCACTTTCTCCATGTGTAAAATGAGGTGTCCCCTCTTGAAGGCAGTAGAAATTCTGTTTAACTTGGGGAAAACCTCTTTTACTGTCACTCTTTGAACCATTTCTATGCCATTTCTGTCTCTGGGGGCAGAGGTGAAGTCACAGCACTCCTGTCCCTGCTGTTCAGGTGCAACCACAGAAAAAGCCCCGACCATTTAAGGTCTGGGGCTACTTCTAGAAGAGAGGTGGCTTGTTCAGCTTTTGCAAGTCCTTAAGATAATGTCTTTTAGATCCATGATTGATTTATTTGATATTTATGCAGTTGGCAGGGGGATTTGAAATATAACATAAGCACTTCCTGAGATGTCACGGCTGCGATGTTCGTGGTCTGAACAAGGATGTAATTCATATCTGCAGGTGCTTACTCTGGTATCAAACACTCCAATAACATCATGCCTGTGGAATCTGGAGCTCCCCAGTGTCCCATTTGTATCCTGATATGCCCACGTCTTTCCTATGTGTGTTTTTCTTTCTTAAGGAGCTCTCATTTCCTTCAATAGGATATGTTTTATTTCATCCTTTTTCCTGCATTTACTCATATTAATGTCACCGCGTGCACTGGTAATAGCTGGGCTTGGAAATAACCCGTGTATCCCTGAAAACATGGGCCTGAAACCCAATGCCTGGGATACTTTATTAGCAAAGAATTGATGTTTAAGTGAAGGGAGGGGATCATTCCTTGCTGGACTCAGATCTAACCCCTCTGAAGGAGCGTCCAGCAGGCTCAGCCCCAGCACATTCTGCTGGGCAGGGCTGGAGTTCTGGCTTTGAAAGTTTTTTTTGTTTTTTTTTTCCTGCTAAATGGCAGTGAAATTTGGAATTGGGTGCTGCCAGTTTGTCCTGTAGAACAGTTGGGTTGGAAGGGATCTAAAAGCCCATCCAGTCCCACCCCCAGGGACACCTTCCACTATCCCAGGGTGCTCCAAATCCTGTTCAACCTGGCCCTTCCAGGGATCCAGGGGCAGCCACAGTTTCTCTGGGAATTCCATCCCAGCCCCTCCCCACCCTCACAGGGAAGAATTTCTCCACAATATCCAGTCTAGAGGAATTTACACCTTTCTAACAGGGAGAGGCTGCAGGTACTTTTGCACTTCTCTCAGGGGAATTTATTCAGGGTGAAAGGACAGAGGTCAGGTGAGGGGCTCAGCTGGTGAGGGATTTCTGGGCACTCTCAGGGCTGGATTTTCAGCCCTACAGCTGACAGAGAGTTTTCCTCAGCCTTTGTGTGCTATGAGATACCTTTTTGTACGTCCTTTCCTTCAGCCCTTTCTCCCATTTCACTCCACTTATGAGCGCCGAGTTCAGTTTACAAATTCTTTAAGCACCAGCAGTCTCAGCTCTTGCTTTGCAAAACCCATTTGCACATTTGGTGAGCTGCAGTTCTCATGTGTTGGGAGCAGAAGTGCTGTTAGCGTTCCCCTGAACCTGCAGTGTCCATTCCCAGCTGCTCTGTGGGGGTGAGCCTTAAAGAGCCACCTTAGCCAAGGAGAAGGTTGGAAGGATCTGAGCCTCGCCCGGCTTGCGGCGCTGATTCCAGACACGACAGGAACCAGGGAACAGCTGGAGCTGTGCATGGGGAGGCTCAGGTTGGACATCAGGGAAAGGCTCTTCCCCCAGAGGGTGCTGGGCACTGAATTTGGCAATGGTCACATTCCCAAATCTGCCAGAGCTCCAGGGGCGTTTGGACAGTGCTCCAGGGATGCCCAGGGTGGGATTTTGGGGTGTCTGGGCAGGGCCAGGAGCTGGGTCAGTGATCCCTTCCAGCTCAGGACATTCCATGATCCTACAGCAGGGATCCCATCCCTGCAGCTCCAAAATGCCATGGTTGTTTCTCGCTCTGGAGGCCCCTTTGGAACGGCTTTTGATTAAATATTCTGGAGTGTTCAGTGCGCGAAATCTTTTTATTTCCTGTCATTATCTCGGTACAATCATGAGTGCCTCTTTTATTATTTTTATGGATGTGCTCATCAGCTGTAGCTTTTCCCATCCCAGTGGGAATTTCCCTGCCCTGAAAAGCTGAACCTCACACTATCTGGTAGAAACTGAATTTTTTCCCAGCTGGTGAGTGCAGCACCAGCATCTCCCATTAACAGAGCTCTGCTGGGGAAAATATCACAAACCATAATCTGTTGGAACAACCCACCGGGGTGAGTTTGTGCTTTCCTGGAAACTGTCACAGGTACCTCAGCTGGGACACGGCAATGAACAGAAATAAAGGAATAAATACACGATAAAAGAGTCTTGCTTGTAACTTGAACTTGTGCTTTACAAGGCAGAAAATCTCTTTTTATACGTTTTACTATAAAACTGGCCTAAGTTTAATGTTTGTTTGTGGTATGAAGGGATTTTTGTTATCAGTCTTTAGCTGGAGGAGAAACCCCACAGTCACAGTGGAAGCAGCCCCATTTTTTTCTTTTTATTTCCAAATCAGGTATATTTCTTTTCCTGAGACATTTTTGCATTAGGCTCTGTATAAACTGGATTAATTTGGGATGAATCCTTGCTGTGCTAGGCTGACTTCACCTGAGGCTGTTTGCTTTGTTCTTATATGTTAATTTTACACACAGGAAGGTCCAAAGTGAATAATTCCACAAAATAAACCTGTAAAGGATGTGTAGCTCTGTCAGGGCTCTGTGACAAAGTTAGAGAGATAAACCACCTTCTTCCAAAAAACTTGAATTAAAGAGAGGCACTTTGGAGCTGTACAGGAGCTGTGTCCCAAACTGTCCTTAATCCAACTTGGTATCACAGTGCAGTGGCACTGAAAAGTGCTCTTGTGAGAGGTGAGGAACACAAATTATTGGGTTATAGGATACTTAACCTGCCCCAGATGGGGTTGGGCAGAGGCAAACCCAGAGTTTTCATGTTCATTCCCTCTCACAGTTTATAAATAGCAAAACTGCAATTTCCTGCTGTCCCCCAGGGCAGCTGTCACAGTGGCCAGTGGCAAAGGGCCAGCTGGGCTCAGGACTGAGCCCTGGTGCCACATCCTCCTCTCACCTGCCCCAGCCCAAGCTCTGCTTCAGCTGGGCCTTAAGAGCTCTGCCTTTCTCAAATTTCCCCTTCCTCCACCACCACCTAACTTGGGTTTTCATTTTAAACCTCTTCTCCGCGGTCCAGCCTAGAAAATGGACAAGTTTTGCTCTGGACAGATGAGGACAGGGGATCCAAGACCTGGACTCTGCTATGAGGGGGGAATGAAGCAAGAGGATTTAATTTAATTTCCTCTCTTCAGCAGGTGGAGCGAGTCTGCCTGCCTGCCTAAAATACACATTCCAGTGCTCCCCTCCATGGAGCCTCTTCTCCCTCTTTAGGTTTTCCCTTTATCTGGTACGACTTCAGTTCCTCTCTCCAGAGAAGTAAGCAAATGCAGTTTTTTATTTTGTCTTTGTAAGTGTTTCAGATATCCTGGAGCTCCTCATTCTGGGAGAGGACAGGTTTTCCCTTCACAATTACTGGATGTGCTGAAGGGGAGCACAGGAATAAACAAGGATAAAACCTAAACTTCCAGGGGGGCTCAGGGCCTGCCCTCCCTCAGGGAAGTGCAGCCTGAAACCATCCTCAGCTGGCAAATCTCTGCAGACAGAACCTTCTGAAAGGTTAAATATTTAGAAAAAAGACATTGGGACATGCTGGCCTGTCCTTTTTGGGTGAATTTATCAGTCAGGCAGCAAGGAATATTTAGAAATGTTATATGCAGGCAGAGAAATCAATAACAGTGATTAAATGACTCTGATGAGCCCAAAACAGATTCAAAAATTCATGTTTTTAACCCCCACTTTCACAGCAGAGGTGGCTACAACCCCAGATACACTAAAATTCAGGAAGGAAATGATGGAGGGGCCATGGTGCAGCTCTGTGTGTGAATAAAGTAATGATTTTAGGTTAATGAGGGGATTTGTCTCCTGCCCTGCAATGGTTCTGCTCAGGGGATGCTCAGGGCTGTCTGATGGCTTTGGCTGGCCATGAAAAAAGGACCCAGCTCTGGTATCAACATCACCCTGATCCTGCTCTGGGCTTCGTTTTAGGCTGATTTCCTTCTTGGAAGTTGTGGAGGACCTTGGATTCTCTGCAGAGCCTTGACTCCCCAGATTTTGCCCCGCTGCAGTCCCAGTTGACCCCCTTGGGTTCCCAGTCTCTCCAGAGCAGTCTCCTTCCAGAGCAACCCACCAAGTCCACGTTCAGATCCCCCCAAATTCCAACCTGAGCTCTCCTTTCAGCCTTCTGCAATCAGGACAGGGAGGATTGGGGTGTTTGGTCACCCAGGCCATGAACCACACGTGACTTTGGGCTTTGAGTAGATTTTAAATGGGAATTTGAGCTATTGAGGACACGGTTTTGCTTTTGCTGTGTGCCTGGATGGAGCCAAACCCACCCAAACGAGTGGCAGCAGCATCCAGCTCCTCACACTGCCAAGCTGGAAATGATCTTTGAGGGTGGAGGGGAAATGAAAAGTTATTAAAAGCAGGAGAGCTCTCAAGGACCCCAACTTCTCGTTTCATTCTTATGAAGAAGCTCTGAATCCAACAGGGAAAAAGCACTGGGAGTAATTATCCAAAATGGGTGGCATAAACCCGAGCAGAAAGTAATACATCAGTTTTAAAGCTGCTCATCTCAAACTGTGAGTTAGATTTATTTGACCTGCATTTGGGAGCAAATATTAATGAAAGGGTGAAGGCAGCTTATGGCTCTTTCAGTTCTTTCATTTCCCACTAGATGTCTCCGGTGGAAAAACTAATTAGGAATGTTCTTGATTTAATTTGGGAAAAAAATTGGATGAAGTTTTTTGGTGTTTTTTTTTTTTTAATTATATTTATTTTATTTTATTTTTATTATTATTATTTCTTTTAAATCCTGCAGCTTAACCCTTGATCTTTCTTCAGTAACTACTTCAGCCTCAAGAATAAGAGGCTGCTTAGAAATTACTCAGTTAATGAATATTGTGGGTTTTTTAAGCAATAAAGAGTTGTCCAGCTATTAGGAGAAGGAAATCTTTATTCCCAGCAATTCTTTGGCTGGAATCTGTAACATCAGAGCTGGGAGAGAAGTTCAGGAATTGGTGAAACCTCCCAGAGTTATTTTAATTTATCCCTGTATTGGCAGTGTGTCTGAGAGCTTGAATCTCCTTTTGGAGTTTCTCTTTCAAGAGCAATTTTAATGCAGCTTTTTTAAAAATAAAAATCTGTGTGAATCTGCAGAAATGGTTTCTTTTGTCTGACTTGCTGTTTGTTAAAAATAATGGGGCTTTAAGTAGATGTAAGGATGCACCCACATGACTCTGGCTGCAGAACTGAGGCTTTTCGAGGAGAAAAGAGCCCAATTTCCTTGGCACTCTCCTGCTGCCTGTGGACAGGAAGCCTTCAGGAGGTGGGGTGGCACTTTGGGGAGCAGTGGTTTGATGTTGAAGAGTCACTGACCTGCTCACACTTCATCCCAAACAAGCTCAACCAAGCTTTTCCTTCTGTTTTACCAAGGGTTTCCTTCTGTTTTACGCCTGGCTCTTGGTATTATCTGAGTGATTTCTTTACTTGCTGAGTATTTCACTGAAAGAATTCAAGAATTTATGTTTGGGACAAGCCAAAATCCAGCTCCACTCCTGGCATTTTGGAGGTGAAGAATGAATTCCAAATGTCAAGCTGGACTGAGGCACAGGGAGCTCCTTCAGAGCTGTGAATTTGCTTTTCCTTTGCTTTTCCCAGCACAAGGTTTGTCAGCCTGGACCAAGTGTGGAATTTGCCCCTCAGCTTTGGCCTGTATCGATCGTTTGGGGTTTTAGGGAAGATCAATGTGTATTTCAGAAATTCTTTGTTGAGATATTTCCAGGACAGACATCCTAGAATACCTGGCATGGCAGGAGTGTGGGGATACAGACATGGAGAATACTTTAAATAATAGCCATGAGCAGTAGTAAGAAGAAGAAGAAGAAGAAGAAGAAGAAGAAGAAGAAGAAGAAGAAGAAGAAGAAGAAGAAGAAGCAAACAACCCCCCACTACCAGTCTCCAGAAGAAAAGGTGTTCCCTGGGAAATGAATAATTGCCCTCTGTGGACTGCCCAGCACCTGCTGGTGCATCCTGCTGCCATTGCCATTTAAAAATGGTGACTTCAATTACAGCATTATAAGGAAAAGCATCAAAAATTGGGCTTAACAGTCCAACAACCACCTAAACTGAAATGTCCTCTTATCTGTTACCTAAATACAGACTTACAATGGATGGCAGAAAAAAGCGAACAAAAAATTCTCTCCAGAGAACCATAAGTCTTTTTTCCCCAATTAATGACAAAGAACTACAAACAAAGGTTTCAAAAGAGGCGATGACATTTCTTTTATTTCACTCTGGTGTTCTTATTGCTGGGTGCTGGGATGCAATTTGTGGAGAATGAATGTTCTGTGGTCAGTTCCGTGTTAAACATCTCAAAGATCATTTCCCCAAATGGTCAGGGAAAATTCTTGATGTTCCATTTAATTTAATACTCTTAAATTTCATCTCTCTGAGTACAAGATGTGTAATATTCTCAGCTTAAACTGGGTAATGTTTCTGAGCAGTTGATTTCACTGAATCACTGAATGTGCTGGAAAAAAATATTTTGGATTTAGAATTAATTTTTCCATTTGTGTTTGCTTGGGTTTTAAAGTCTGGCTGCTTAGATGGGAGTGGAGCTCCTAAAAAGTCTGGTTTTTGCCATTTAATGGCTTCACTGCTGTTTGCTTGTGCAAATATGGAATGAGGGAGGTGATTCCTTCCAATCCATCTCAGGAAATCAAAGGCTCCCTAATTCAGGGAAGCGCCTGGGCTGGTGGCTGTCCTCCTGAGGTCTTGAGGACAATCTGATTTATTTTCCCTTTTGGCAGCATTTCCTAGCTCTGACTTGGAGCTGCACTGGCAGTGCTTGGGTTGTTTGGGGCACAGGTAAAACAGGCTCTTACCTGCCTGGGAGAGGCCTCACCTGAGCTGGGGCAGGTGTGTGGGGTACAGGAAAGCTCAGGGAATTCAGCTGAGTCAGAGGGAAAATGCCAGTGATTTATAGCCAGGGTGGGCACTGCACTGGCAGGACAGAGCTGGGACGTGAGGAACCTCAGGGGGACAGGCCTGGGCTGGGTAAAGAGTGCAGGTTGTGGAGTCATGGAATGGTTTGGCTCAGAGGGAACCTTAAAACTCATCACATTCCACCCCCTGCCACAGGCAAGGACACCTTCCACTATCCCAGGGTGCTCTAAGCCCCGTCCAACCTGGCCTTGGGCACTGCAGGGATCCAGGGGCAGCCCCAGCTGCTCTGGGAATTCCAGCCCAGCCCCTCCCCACCCTCCCAGTGAGGAATTTCTTCCCAATATCCCATCCAAACCTGCCCTCTGGCAGTTTAAAACCACTGCCCCTCGTCCTGTCTCTGTGTCCCTATCACAACTCCCTCTTCCTCCTTCTCAGCAGCTCCTGATTTGTTCCCTGGGCAGTTTTGGGTTTTGTTTTGCTGATTAAAGCACCAGCTTCCAAAAACCAAGGAACCAAAGTGCCAGCATGAGCTGTGCTTTAATGTCCCTTTCTTCAACTTCCTTCCACTCATCGTTCTCTTTTCTCATTTTATTGCCCTTCAGACGGGCCCCTGTGCTGCAGTTTGGCCAGTCAGTCCCAGTCCCAGTCCCAGTCAGTCCCAGTCCCAGTCCCAGTCCCAGTCCCAGTCAGTCCCAGTCCCAGTCAGTCCCAGTCCCAGTCCCAGTCCCAGTCCCAG